>VXBO01009211.1:85975-249948 GCA_013400135.1 Rhinoptilus africanus
TTTTTTTTCATTTATCCTGTCTTTGACGTATTCTAGCTGCCCAGGGAAGTGGTCGAGTCACCATCCCTGGACTATTTAAAAGATGGGTAGATGTAGTGCTTAGCGATATGGTTTAGTGATGGTTTTTGTCAGAGTTAAGCTGATGATTGGACTAGATAATCTGAAACATCCTTTCCAACCTAGGCAATTCTATGATTCTATCTGCTGGAGGAGAGACTGAGCATCCAGTTTCTAATAATTGTCTCCAAACCACTGCCTCTGTGACTTTTTTGGAAGAGGACCAAGGTACTTGTAAGTTAAGCTCAAGAGTGAAATTTTGAAGTGGAGGAAAATGAAGAGGTGTAGAATAACAGATAGTTTTCTAGGACCCATCCACTGTGGATAAAGTCACCAAAAGTCTACTTTCCTAAAGAAACAATGGGACCAATAACAACTGTAATAAAACTCCAGAGGAGGACTCCTTTAATCTCAGAGAAAAACAATTGGAGGGGACTAATTGATTAAAGATGATTCACAAATCATTCAAAAAAAAATTACACATTCCAAAGTATCACAGACATCTCTTGAAATGCCTGTATGAATCCTAGTAGCACAGATACCTTGGTAGATTACCCTCAGGGAATAAAGAGTAATCAACCAAAGGATATTTCTCAACTTTGATCAGAGATGTTAACCTGTGATAAAGTGTTGCTGTCAGAGCTAGATGGTTACCAAAAGTCCATTGAAACCTATCTGCAGTTGGCTGGGATTATGATGCAGTTGTATCCAAACAGAAAAGTGCATTTTCTTGCACAGAGGGAAACAAGAGGAATCTGTAAAAAAATAGGAACAGATGACCTAATCACTGATTGATAGAAAAAGCAATGTTCATGAGGAATGTAACAAATATCCTGTTCTAATAAAAATATTGTATCACTGAATAGAAGTGAATATTATGTTCAGGATTTGTTATATCAGCTTAAGTACAAATACGGAGTGAAAAGAGACTTCCTTGCTGCACAAGCTTTATCCAGGGAAAGAAAGAAAAAATTTATAACACTGACCTTGCTCTGCCTGAATTCTTTTAGATCAAGAAAAAGCTATTTCTCAACTTGCTAACACAACATTTAGAAAGGTAATATAAGATCCAAAATAAGCTGTAGAAAGCTATGTTCAAATGAGGAGAGATGTGTGAACAAAAGTAGTCAAAGAGTGGATAAGAGGAAAAAAGGATTGGAAATTGAGAGCGTAGCAGTAGCCAATTTTGTCAAGAAATGCTTTTGCTTAAATTTTTGGCCTTTATTGTTCATAGTTGGCTTCTTTTTCTTTTAACAATTCAGTCACTTGCTATTTTTAAAGTTGAATTTGAAAATTAAGAAAAAGAGAGGGGAAAAAAATCCCAGCAACAGCTCTTTCTATTGCTCTTCTCCTTTTATCTTTTTCTCCATATATTTAGTGTGTTGTTTTTGTATTACTGCAGCAGTTCTGAATTTTAATGATAAAGCACTTGGCTTAAACCCAACCTATGTGCAATAATAGGCTTAGTTACTCAGTACTTGTCCAGAATCTCTGAGAATTTCAAACCTTAACATCTTTGGAACCAGTACATATCTTATCCCCAGGATAAAATAAAAAATAGGCCAGAACATGGAAGTTTTGACTTGATTTGAAAACCTTTAAAGCAGGAAATACTGGTTATTTTAAAACCAAAACCAAACCAAACCAAAACAAAACAGAAAACAACCCCAAAAACAAAACCAAAAGAAGTTAAAAAGTAAAAAAGGAAAAAAGTGTATTATCAAAACAAGGGAATGTATCTGGCTGATACACCAAATGGGTGTGCTGATATTCAATGAGACCTCAAGAAGCTGAAGAAATGGGCCAGCAGGAACTGCATGAAGTTCAATACACGGAAAATCCAAGTCGTGCCCCTGGGGAGGGGCAACCTCAGGCACCAGGACAGCCTGGTGGTAACTGACTGGAAAGCAGGTCTGCAGGGAAGGACCTGGAGGTCATGGTGGATAAGTTGATTGATCAGCTATGTGTCATCACTGCAAAGAAGGCAAATGGTATCCTGCCCCCAACATACAGTGGTGCCTGGGGATGTTCCTCCTCAGGGACAGGACTTTGCACTTCCCCTTGTTGAACTTCAAGAGGTTCCTGCAGACCGTTTGTCCAGCCTGTCAAGGTCCCTCTGGGTGGCAGCGTAACAGTCTGGCGTATCATTTCTCCCAGTAACCAAAACAGAGGGCAGCTTTCTGAAATCATGCTGGACCCTGAATCTCAGGGAGCTGAAGGCACCTGAGGTGACAGCAGCAGTCTTCTCTGTGCAGCCCTCTCCTCTGGCTAGCCGTAAAGAAGATTCCCACCCAGTATGCCAGATACACTCTCTGGCATGCTAGATTACATGCAGAGATTATATGTTTAGAGATTCACTGGGAGAGTTAACCTCCTCAAAAGCTAGGACTAACTGCACTTAATGTGTAGGAGATTAAACTCCATTTTGGCTGCTGGCAAGGACTTTCTAGCCAAAAGAGAAAAGCAGAGTCCTATGACTGGAGGCAAACTGTGAACTGATTCATATAAACCTTTATTCCTCCATCTGTTGACCAACCAGCTTTCTTGAAGACTTCCTTCACCCCATATAGGAAAGCAAGTGGAGTTGAGAAATTTACCTGGAGGCAATCCCCGTCTGTCTGCACCTAGACCATAACCTGCCATAACCTCCACCTAGTTATGAGATGGAAGGTTAGCCAAGGTGTGGGAGCTTGGCTGCCACCTCTCCCCAGCAATTTAAAGTATCTCCAGTAGCATGGTGCCAGAGCTCTTGGTCCTATTCACAACAAGTAGAACCTTTCATAAACTCCGGTAACTTACTAAAATGACACTGTATAAAAAGCAATGCAAGCATTACAAACAAGAGTGCCAATGCTAATTAGGGTTAGCCAAGGTTTTCCCATTCATACAGCTAAGGGAGCATATGGGAAATGTCATGTTGTCACAGCAGATTCTTTACTTCAAAAAGTTGTGTGAAACATCAAAGCCAAGTAAAATAATAGCTGCATACAACAAATGCAAGGTACAAAAGCTTCAGATAATGTATCTTTTTTCACTGCCTGAGAAGGGTTGCAGTAAGAATCCACGCAAAAATGCAATCTGCTGTGTTAGCTATTGTCAAGCTGTTGCTCTCCCTCTTCTGAGATATATCTCTAATTTTATATTAAAGCATTTAAAATAGATATTTAAAGAAAAGTGATTTTATTCAAACAGAAAGCTCTGGAATTAAAAATATTTTCAGCTGAAAAAATGTTATGCCTTCCTTTTAATAAGGACATAGCTCTTCTTTCTTCCTGTTGTCTGCAGGACTGAATTAGAAGAGAGTCAACAGTTCTGATTTTATTAGTTAATAACTAATCCAAATCTTACAGCACTTTCTTAAAAATGTTACTATTGTATGTATATCTTCCTTCAATGTGATTGTTCTGTACAAATAATAAAAGAGACATTTCACAGTCTGTGTTGGGACTCATGTAGGAAAAAAGCCTTTTCCAATGTTGTTCCAAAAGCTCCTGTGTGTGTATGCCCTATGTACGTATAACACTGGTGCAGGTAATTTTGATGATTGTCGGCCGCTCTGAGGAACCCTGAAGTAATTTTGAGAAGACAAACAGAAGCCAATGGGAGGGACCCATATATTAAGATGAATGTCTGCTTGCCAGAATGTGTAACAGGATCTTTAGTATTCCTATAAGGGAAGAAGCAAGGCAGTGAAAAGTATGTTAGACTCACTATGTGAACAAGCTGTTTGTTTGCTTTTTCAGTCTTGTTTTTCCTCTTGTATTTTACATTAGGAATGCTGTTGGATTTTCTGTTTACAGATTCCCAAAGAAAGGAAACACAAGTAGTTGAAATATAGGCATTGCCAGAAATTTTCTCTCTATTTCTGACTCCCTTGCCCCTGAAACATGAAGAGAGGGACACTTTGCAAGAACAGACGTTTTCCCCTTATGTTCTTGGTTAGCCCATGCCACGTGACCCTGCTCCTTGTCCTGAGGTTTCTGCTTTTCAGCCATTTTTTTCTTAAATGAACTTCTTTCCTTTTTGGTGGTCCTGCTTGCCATTTAACCTGACAGAAGAGTGGCAAGCACATAAGTCACCTTTAACAAAGTCTGCTATTGTTCAAAGCCACACTTGTTGGGAATCTAAAAAGATAGCAAAAATGAGTCTTAAGCTGTGTTTGAACCATTAGAAGTTCAAGTCTTAGATTGTATCACCTGACTAACAGGAAAGCTGAGCTGGCATGGGAACTTCTGGGTAAACTGAATCTCTGGTTTTGGGGAAGCAAATCAGCAGGATATGCTGAGACTGATAACCTCTAGGCCAGTGGAGCAGTGGGACCCCTTGGGTGTGCTGTCATCTTTTATGAACCACAGTTTGAGCCCCTGTCTTCCCTCAGGTCTCCAGAACATCTGTGCCTCTTGGGCATTTGAAAATTTGATGGATAGCTGTTGGGATCAGGCAGGTTGGACACATCTGTGCTATAGGACTACCAGTCACTGCAGACCAACATCTTACCAGTGATTTTTAGAACTGAACATAATGCAATATTCAGGACTGCTCACTTAAGACTTGTTTTTACATTATCTTATTTCTTAACTTAAGACCATTGGTTGAGCTGATAAATACTATAGGAAAAGCTGTCTTCACACTGTTACTGGCAGAGATTACTGGAAAGCTGTTGAGAAAACTCCTTATGGAGAGTCATTGTGTAGAACTTTGTTTGAATTGCTTATGATTTGACTCTCAGTTGTAAGAGTTTGTTGTGATTTGCTTTTCTACTGACTCTTTCTTTTAGTTATGTGATGGAAAATGGAAGATGGGGTCACCAAGACAAACTGGGACTGTTTAGAGCCTGTAGATGGCATTATGACATTACAACATTTCTATCCACTAGCTCTGGACACATTAAAAAATATAAAGTACTAAGAGGTCATAAAGGTGTACAGCAGCTGTGTCACAGCTGATGAGGTTAGATGACTGCCAACCAGTATCATTTAAATCCCTTTAAAATATCAGTGTAATGTTTAACTACAGTTCACTGTAGTGAGTGACTGCTATATAACCTATGAGTAATGTACTGAGTAATGCAATCTAACTGCTTCTCAGGAGAACTTGGCAGTGGTTTTAGTCAACTAAGATTAGCAATTGGCAAATCAAAACTGGAAGTCATTGTGTAGTCAACAGTGGAAAAGGCCAAGATGTGCCTTAGGGCCTTAATTGTACTGGCATATAGAAAACAATATGACCTGGCTGCATTACGCTACTGAAGTTATGCCTTGAAAGTACCAAAGATGTATCACTTAAAAGGAATGTTTTTGCAATTTTTTTTTTCTCAGAATCCAAGACAGAAAATTAAGATGCGACTAGAAGTGAAAACATATACTTAAGGACATGTAGGATTGAGTTAGAATGCTCTCCTTCCTTCTGTGAAGTTTCAGGGCAGTAGTCTGTAACAAATCCTCTGTTCCAGAGGGAGACAAGCTAGTGCGTGAAAACACAGAAAACACACTACCTTATTAAATGTTTGTAAAAATGAGATAAAATCCACCAGGATACATAATAGTATTTAACACATTAAATCAATAATAACTTCCTGAGATTAACCTATCTTTTTTTTTTTAAAGGACATACTCTTACAGTAGAGATCAGCTGCACTCAAATTACCTTCAGTATGCATAACAAAGTCTAAGGAAACCGTTGTCACTTGAGATGAAAATTGTACTTTAGATCTTATTTAAAAATAAAGCTTTCTTGCATGTTCCATGTTTATATTTTGCTAGTACTTGTGAAAAATATATTTCCATAATGTTAATTTTTTAAATTGCAAGGAGCATTATGCTATATATGTCAATTATGGTTGGAGAGTAGTGGAATTGCTCACTATAGAGCATCCAAAGCAGGATATCACACTGAATATTCTTCAACTGTAATTGGGGGCTGCACACATTGAAGAGTGTTTTGCATCAATCATGGGCTTAACACAAGTATTTTTGTATAATGCAGAGCAGCTGCCATGATCTAGTTTTGTACAAGAGGAAAAATCTTGTCCCTATGCTTTGCTCAGGTCAGTGCATCCCAGATAATGTGTCAGAAGAATCAAATCATTCAGCTGATTCAGGAACTGAGCAACAAAAAACTCTTTATGATAACAGTGTCATTATCATTTTGTTGTGAAAGAAAAAAGCATCTCACATAAGTTAGGTGACAATTGATCAGGAGCTGTATCCATATTGCGTATAGACACTTGTCTATATGAAATAAGTATAGTTTTGATGTTTCCACACAAGATTTCCACACAACAGCTTTATCTCAGATGGCTTTTTTTCTTAGTGTCCTTTAAGCCATGTCTTCCAGCTGATAAGACACTGTTGAAACTGATGGAGCTTTCTGCCTTTTGAACTGTGGACTTGCATTCCTGGTTAACACACAGGGAACTGGAGCACTGAACTCTGTAGGGGCATGAATCCATTAGAATGAAAGAAATCACTGTTAGGATAGACTACAGCAACACATTTCCATACAACAGTACGCACAATCCGTCCTCCATTCACTACAGCAGCTCCCTGTGGATTGCTGAATAGGTAGAGCAGAATTTGCATCTGTCTTAGCAGCTCTGCTGGCTTTCTCGTGCTCAGCTCTGCCTGCCTTCCATATGCGATGAAACATTGCTTCCTATGTGCAAAGTCATAAATGTTGGACAATATTATCTTTGTTACATTCATTATTAATTTTTTTGACAGCTAATAGGTTATCAATATATTTATTCACTAGAAGTAGTGGATATAAGTAGAGTGAAGGGAAATAATTATTCAAAAGAACCAGATTTGTTTTTGCTGGTGTTGATGCTGTATTTGAATCTTTATCCTCTAAAAGCTTGTTTTGGACATTATTCATTAGATACATTTTAAGGAAACTGTTTTGAAATGTACAGTGCAATTTTCTTCTCAGGCGGAAGGCTAGTATACATTTTACTGTGAGAAATGGAGTTTGTCTGTGTGATGGATAGTAACTTTGTGTCGAAGCATAGTGATTGTGTCTGTGTTAATGTTTTTTTTTTTTGTGGTGCTGCTTAACTGAAATACAGCTGAGGTTTGAAATCCTGATCTGGCACTGAACAACACAACTTCTCTGCTGTCTATGAATCTGTGCAATTTAATCAGCCGAGGACAAGCCTTGCAATTTCAAATCCAAACAAATCAAAAAGTCTTTTTCCTGTGTGAAATCCAACTGTAACAATTAAATAATATATACAGAACTGTATATAACAGTTCTTGCATACTCACACATGCTCTAGCTGACTTCAGTGTTCACTGCTGTGAACGTCCACTGTTCAATTTGTTTCTGAATAGATTCTGATGCCAATTTTATTACCTCTCTAGGAGTGTGTTTTCATTTAGAACAATGAAGTGGGCATTTGTGAATGAGTCACTCATAATTAGACTGAGGTGTTTATGCTGTGCTTCTAATAAGAGACATAGCAAAGAAGATGTTTACTAATAATTATAGGGAAACAATCTAAACAGTTCCTCTATCATATTGGAAATCATTGAGATTCTGAAGAGAAGAAGGTCCATCTTAAATTACTAGTGCATATATCTTAGAGATTCTGACATTCCTCAGTCTTTATCAGTTTATTCTTCAAGTGCATAGGGATGTCTGCAGCCTAGTGATCAGACTGGTAGGGAAAACCCTCAGCTCCTGCCACTCAGTGGTGGCAGTTTAAATGGATGTCAGAATTCCCACCAACAGGAATGGATGTCGTTTATCTTTGAAAGTGGGTGGTTGTGACCATGTAACGCTTTTCTTAAAAGTGTTTCTTCGGGCTTCCCCAGTCCTGGAATTATTTTCATATCTTCTATTACTTTCTAATGCTGTTATGGTCATCTGAGCCCAGTCTGATTTGCTGTCCTATTTATTGTGTTTTCTCTGCAAAGCACTTCTCTGTAACCATAGCCACTCAGTGTTGTAGATGGACAAGGAACTGGACTTCTTGAACTTAAACATGCTTTACTCAACAGTCTCTAAAAGCAGCAAACATCAGTAACTGCCTCTTTCCCTCCCCCACCACAGCTCACGTATGGTGTGTGGGCCTTGACTTCCCAAAGCAACCCTCAGATCTGTAAATGTACTGAGCAGTAAAAACATGTGAGTTAGAATAACAGTACCTAAAGAGGAGAAGGTTGTCATTCTCTGCACGGAGAAAAAAAAAATATCCTGGAGATATATCAACTCCTCTCATCCAGCACATGTTTACAGACACCCAGGGGAAGAAACAGGTTCTGGGGACTGCTGGTGAAACCAGCACAGGTGATTTTCCCCCCGTACTCTTATGAGTGAAGTTAATCACTTCCTGTGACAACTCAGCACAGGTGAGGCCCCACCTCAAGTTTCTGTGTCCAGTTTTCAACCCCTCACTACAGGAAAGAGATTGAGGTGCCGGAGAGTGTCCAGAGAAGGGCAACNCTGGACATGGTCCCATTAAAAACATGGGCTGTTGGACACAGCAAAACAGAGCCTGGAGGCTTCCATCAAAGTTTAATTTTCAAGGAATGGATTGAGGCTTTTATCTTCAAAGTGTTGACTTTCTCCTGGAGAAATTGGCTGTCCATGGTTTGGGTGGGAGTACTCTTTGCTCAGTAAAAAACTGGCTCGAGGGCCAGGCACAGAGAGTGGTGGTGAATGGAGTTAAATCCAGGTGGTGGCCAGTGACGAGAGGTGTTCCACAGGGCTCGGTATTTGCGCTATTTTTCTGTAATATCTTTATCAATTATCTGGACAAGGGGATCGAATGCACCCTCAGTAAGTTTGCAGATGACACTAAACTAGGCGGGAGTGTTGATCTGCTGGAGGGTAGGTTGGCTCTGCAGAGGGATCTGGACAGGCTGGATCGATGGGCTGAGGCCAATGGCATGAGGTTCAACAAGGCCAAGTGCCGGGTCCTGCACTTGGGTCACAACAACCCCAAGCAGCGCTACAGGCTCGGGGTGGAGTGGCTGGAGAGCTGGCTGGCACAAAAGGACCTGAGGGTGTTGGTCAACTGCCAGCTGAGTATGACCCATCATTGTGCCCAGGTGGCCAAGAAGGGCAACAGTATCCTGGCCTGTATCAGGAACAGTGTGATGAGTAGGACTAAGGAAGTGATTTTCCCCCCGTACTCTTATGAGTGAAGTTAATCACTTCCTGTGACAACTCAGCACAGGTGAGGCCCCACCTCAAGTTTCTGTGTCCAGTTTTCAACCCCTCACTACAGGAAAGAGATTGAGGTGCCGGAGAGTGTCCAGAGAAGGGCAACGAAGCTGGTGAGGGGTCTGGAGAACAAGTCTTATGAGGAGCGGCTGGGGGAGCTGGGGTCATTTAGCCTGAGAAAAGGAGGCTGAGGGGAGACCTTATCGCTTTCTACAAGTACATGAAAGGACGTTGTAGAGACGCGAGGGTTAATCTCTTCTCCCAAGTAACAGGCAATAGGACAAAAGGAAATGGCCTCAAGTTCCACCAGGGAAGGCTTAGATTAAATATTAGGAAAAATTTCTTCACTGGAAGGTATATCAAGCATTGGAACAGGCTACCCAGGGAAGTGGTAGAATCACCATCCTTGGAGGTATTTAAAAGACATGTAGACATGGTGCTTAACGACATGGTTTATTGATGGTTTTTGTCGCAGTTAGGTTGATGGTTGGACTCAATGATCTGAAAGCTTCCTTCCAACAGAAGCAATTCTATGATTCTATGATGTGTTGACTGCAAACTCCAGACTTCCCTGAAATTCATTCCTAAGTAAAACGAGGAATTCCTGACAGAGAATGAATGTAACACCTTTAGTATTCTCCTAACTCTTTTCATAAAAAAATAGAATCACGGAATGGTTGAGGTTGTAACCAATCTCTAGAGGTCATCTGGTCCACTGCCTCTGCTCAAGCAGGGCCATCTCAAGAAGGTTGCTGAGGACCATGTCCAGATGACTTTTGAACACCTACAAGGATGGAGTGTCCACCACCTTTCCAGGCAACCTGTGTCAGTGCTCGGTCACCGTCACAGTAAAAAGGTGTTTCCTGATGTTCATAATTTTCTCTCTTATCTACTTTACTTTTGCATTTTGAAAGAAGAGGCAAATATAGATAATGAAATAATAGATAGATGGCTACGGAAATGATTAGGTGGGAGAACCCGCTATAGACTTTGACATTAGCTGCTGAAGCAAGTACAGTTGTAACTAAAAGAAAGCATGTCCCTTCTACGTATCTCTCCACAAGTCCAGTCCTCAAAAAAATGCAGGTAAATGGCCTTCCAGGAAATTGTAGAGTCCATTTTTCTCCACATCCTTGTCCAGTACCAAGACTATGCAGAGCTGATTGCTCCCTGTTTTTTTTTAAGGGTTTCTTGGTTTCTTGCAATATCCTGCTTTCCTCTGGGAAATGTCTAGAGGAGGGAAAGAGACCTATCTGAAGGACTACAGGCATAGCATCCGCCTGCCAGGTTTTAACTGAAGTCATAAAGGACAGTCTCTCTCATTGCCATTTTCTTTAGCTTCAAAGGTCTTTTAAATACAACTTCATGACATTACCATACCTTTTTTTGGTATTTTTGTTTCCATTTAGTGAACTGCCTGACAACAAAGTCCCACTTCCTTCCCCCACTAAGTTAGAAAATGGAATGAAGATGCTGGAGCAGATCTGTAGGCTGTTCCTTGGGCAGAAGTTAAAATGCAATAAATTCCATTTCAATATAAGAAAAAAACCTTTTTTACTGTGAGGGTGGTCAAACACTAGAAGTAGATACACAATGTCTTTGGAGATATTTAAAGTTTGACTGGACATGATTTTGGGGAACCTACTGTCTGTGATCCTGCTTGGAGCAGTGGGCTGGACTAGATGATCTCCAGAGATGTCTTCCCAGCTGTTCTATATTCCTGTGATTCTCCCACACTATGGATACATGTTGTATCTATTCACTTGTGCACGAGAGTCTGTACGTTCTGTTCTGGTTGGAAACTCTTCCAGCTACTGAGTTCTCCCAAAAATCTTACTCAGTGCCTAATACAGTATGATCTTGGCCTCTGGGCTGTATCATAATACCAGTGTTAGTGATTATTTATTTTCTTAAATACATGTTAAATTTAAATATGATCATTTGTGGTTTTTTTTTAGAGGCAAGGGAGGACAAATCACAAAGACACCAAACAAATCTGTTTACTGTAGATATATGTGTTAGCTATATAGAATACCAACCTATATTTATTCTTAAAGTAGTTGGCACCCCTCTTTGTAAAGGGACATTTTTTATTTTTATTAACACCACAATCATTTTACCTTCAAGGCTGAGATGTGGCACATGTGTTTTCAAACCAGGAATGCTTTGTCATTGCTGCAGGATTTTTGGTGGGGTTTTTTTGTTTTTTGTTTTTCTTTAATGAGTAATGCGATTTAAATAAGAAAGAGGAAGGATAATACCTTTGTGATAATTCAAAAAATAGGTAGTTGTGTTTGTCTAACAGTCCTCAAATTCCTGTCTCAAGGGGCATGTTAAGTACAAATTTAGCAAGGACATATGTATCTGTGTCACAGAAATATCACTCATTGGTCTGTATTATATAGAGGAGACCTTAGGAAGAAAGCTGCCAGGGTAAAGAAATACTTTTCTTTGCCTCTTTCTTTCAGGTTGAGTCTTAAATGACTTTTAAAAGTACCTTTTCCTGACTAAGTTTCTGTAGAAATATTTTGTAGGCTCCCAAAATATCGATGAAAGTGAACGTCCAAATAGACTAGACTTGCAGCCTCAGAGAATGTCATTAAACCACACCGGTTGCCATCATTATGAATTGCTGAAGCAGGAAATATAGCAGTATTAAAAACTTGCTCCTGCCACATTCTACACACAATGCTTCCTCCTGCCCTCTCTTTTGTGGTATCACACTGGGGAGCTGCATTTCCATAGTCCGACCTCCTGACGAGAGAATAGGAAGAAAACAGGGAGGCAAGAAGGGATTCATCCATGTTAGTTGGTCTAAACTGTCTTCACAGACTGGGGAGAGAAACTGGTAGCGTTATGAATTTATTTGATTGAACTTCAAGTTCAAAAATTTAAATAGTTTGAACACTGAATAGGTAATTTCCCAACGATTTCAAGAATGTAAAAGAACTTTTGTCATTCACTGATGAAATTCTGTCTGCTGTTGTAGGCTAACATGGATAGTCTTGTAAATTAAACAACAGCAGCAAGTGCTAGAGATTTACTGCTGTAACATGGATAACAATTCAGGCAGAAGCAGGGAAGCGTCCTAGTTTATTTCTAGTGACTGTTATTTTTTAAAAGAAAAAAGCCCACATACTGGGTGGGCTGGACTGAAAAGGATAAAATAATCCTAATTAATTTTCTTTCCTTTGCTTCAGCAGACCTGAGAGGTGAATGAGATTTTAAAAGAGCTTGATACATTATCAACCAAAAGGAAGGTAGCATGGGCAAATTTTAATTAGCTTAAATCACTTTCTATCTGCTTGTTTCAGTATGTATTCAATCTGTATTTCAGTATGCTTTATATATCTGGATGTATTTTATTTCACACAGTTTATAAATGGTATATAAATATATAAATAGTATGCAATTTAAAAATTATAATTGGTTGCATATGTATCTGCACTGAGATTGGCTCATTAGTGTTAGTCACTTTTAAATAGTTAACAACACACTTTAGTCATCTGAAAGTACCAGAAACCAAAAACCAGATTGTTACATAGCACTATTAACTCTTCCTGCCTTCACTAGCTGTAAATGAAAATTTAGAATAAAAATAAATTCCACTGACTCATCAAGGGACACCAGGTAGTATATGAAGGCAACAGAGTTAGCGGGAGATTGCTCTCGCCTCCTTCTATTTAGGACAATGAGTACGAGAGTCACTGTCATGCAAAGTCTCTCAGGCTGTATTTGCAGTCCAACAAAAGATCAACGCAATTCCACCCAAGCAGCAAAGCCAAAAAGAGAACAGAAAACTGTACTTTTCAGCCCTCCTGAGAACTTTGGTCCCTCTACTTTGTCAACCTTGTACACTTCCACCTCTGATCGTTCCCTCTGCTGTCACACTCCCTGTCCAAGAAGTGCATGTCTAAACCCTGTCCTTTAGGGCTATTTAAATCTACCAGGTGAACTGAATCTCAGCACCTTAAATGCAGTTTTCCTTCACAGCGACAGCTGTTCTTCTATGTTGTGAAAAGGTCTGTAGTGTTTGGGCCTAGGAAAAACACTTCTGGTCTCCACAGATTCATTTTTCTTTCCTGTTTCTGTCACTGATATGTTACTCTACTGGATGGAAATTCCCAGTTTTCCCCCCAAATCTCACCTGTCTTCTCTAGGGGGACTGAATGGTCTTTGAGGAGAAACTGTGTCCTGCTCAAGATGTACAAGAGCTATCATAACATGTATGTTATCTCAGCAGGAACTGTTATGTGTGAATAAAACATCCATGTTTTGTCCAGATTGAGAAACATTTTAAAGATACCAAATGGGATTACTCAGTCCGTGAGCATTTCTCAGGATCACGTCTATATAAATTATCTTCGGTGAGCACAGCTGTTTCATAATAACTTCTAATTCTACAAATTTAACTACTTAAGAAATATTTTATAAAAACATATTTCAGAATCGTGATTGCCCTACATATACATTCATAGCATTAGAATTTGCTGTTGATTTGGAAAAGCATACTCAAATATATGTTTGTGAGTATAGCATACAGTAAGGATAAAAACGTACACATAATATTTTAAAGTGCTTATGGATTATTTTTCCCATTTATTTTAGAGATAACTTAGCTATTGCTTTAGCAACAGAAAATCCAGTGCAGACAGCTCTCAGATGAGATAGAATGATTCAAGTCAGGTCAGGTATGATAGAAATGACATGATCACCGTTTCTTTTGCTAGGCTTATACAAACAGAACATTCTTTTTGCTTTTGCTAATGATGTGAAAATGCATTACCCATTGTATATATGTTACTTCTCCAATCCCTCATTCCCCTTTCCTGTGCACTGGAAGCCATAGTTCATGCTTTTTGAGGCTGGTGATATCCGAGTGTGTTATGTTTCTGCTGAGCCTTTACAATGTTCTATATGCGTCGTGTGTCTTGTTTAGAATAATGATTTGACACTAAATCATCACTAGTCAGTTGGCCTGAAATTTAATAATCTATCATTTCTTCACCTCAGGCCAGTGATGTCATGTAACATGACTTTCCTGGCTTATCACGTGCTATCATCTCTCCTTGGGCTAATTATTCCAGTTCACACGATCTGCACTACTGCATCCCTGAAATTGCATGACTATTTCCAGTTGTTTTGTGTCATGATGATTATTTTCTTTAATCATAATGAAAATAATAATTCCTATGAAAAAAACCCCCAAAACCTCAAATCATTTAAGAACACATTTATGAGGTACATGGGATTCAGTATCCATTACTCAGGTAATACTAGAAAGTCACTTTAGGGTAAAGATGCACTTCATATGCGCTTCAGTGAAGCAGGCTGCATATGGTCTTTTGGTTAAGATGGCTAAAAAATGTACAGTAAATATTTAGGAAATGTATAGACACAGAAACTGGATTACAATTATTCTAGCGCTTTCATTGGCAGTGGAGTAGGAGATGCATGAGGGTATGCTTCACAACAAAATTTGACCATGTTTTGTTATGATGAAGAGTGAAAATGGCAGCAGTGTTTGTAGAGGATATGAATAAGTGAAAGATGTTGCTTAGAGCCACGTCTGGAGAGCATGATGCATTCTTGAAAAGCTATTTGACCAAATGCAGTTTCATTTGATGAAAATTAGACAAATGCATCTAAACTAGTCACCCTAAGTGCCTTCTTTAGAAAGAAGAAAGGAATTTATCTCATCCTAAGAACATATCTAAAATAGGTCAAATGACTCAGTTGAGAAGAAAGGAATACAAGAATAAAGCTTCAGGCTAAAGGTGCATCAAGCCAAGCATTTTTCTCTCCAGCTTTCTTGGCAGGTGGGACATCATTGCCAAGAAAATGATTTCCCCAGAATGAGGCTCAGCTCCTGTGTTCTGGGTGTGCTGGGTGCTCTGACTTTGTCAAACACAGGAAACCCAGGTGCATAATCTGTGTCGAAGGGTTTATACTCTCTCCTAAAAAGAACTTATGAAAGCTATCCAAAAGTTAATGGGAATAGAAAAAGCATATTCTTTATTTCCCCCTCTCTAGTCTCCCAGGGGACTTCCTAAGCCTGTAGTGATTCATCTCCCTAGTGACTCATAACAGATTTCTCCATGAAATGTTTATCCAGTTGCCCTTTGAAGCCCTGTAAACTAACTGCATCCACAGTGCTCTTGAAACGGAATCAGCAGGTCAATAAACTGCTGCATAAAGAACCATCTCCTTTTGTTTCTTTCGAACCTGGCTGCTCATGGTATGGTTGATCTTTTCTCTCCGTACCATAAGGATTGTATAGCTGTCTGTCTTGCCCCCTGTTCTCCAGGATGATGAAGGAATCTCTGTATCTCTGGACCTTGCATGCACCAGCAGGCTCTGCAGTCTCCTTCCTCTCACTGCAGACTCTCCCTGCCTGAATAGTTGGTCCACTTCAACATTGTACAACTATAACTTAGGAACAGGCTGCTGCAGAAAGACCTAGGGGACCAAGAGCCACAAGAAGACTCACCAGAGCCTCCTGCCTTCACTAGGAATATGAACATATATTTGGACACTTGGCTTTAGAACTGGCATGGGCTACATAGTAGAGGTGTCTGCTCCTAGTCATGTGCTCTGCTGGTCTTGACTTTGCCTTATTGGCTTGTTTTCCTGGCTTGACTTCGGATCTGCCTTACCACCACGGGCTTGCCTGATGATCACTGGACTGTGGCTGACACTGGTTACTGTCACCAAACCTGCTACTTTGTCTGGGACTACACCTCATTGGCGAGGACACTGTCCTTTTCTGTCCCCCATGGCTCCTACTCACCTCTCCTTGTGGAGCAGCCCCTTCCTGTTGCTCCCCTGACACAGCCTGCTCAGCCATTCCTCTTATGAAAGCAGCCTCCCGTCATCTTTGCGGCAAATCTCTTCAGGCTTTCTTATTCTCTGGTTTAGTAGAGAGCAAAGATGTCCACAGACTTTGATGTGAGGGTGAACAATGGGTTTATACAATAACAATAACAATAACATAGTAGTTTTCTCTCTTGTTCTCAAACCTTTTTCTAATAATTCCTAAGATTTGACTCACTTCTTTTTGAGGTTTTTTTTTTGGACTAAGCACTGAGGTAAATTTTCATGGATATGTCTGTCACAACCCAAAGATATCACTCTTGAATGACAATGGTCAACTTATACTCCATTTCTTTTTTCTTACATGCATCAGTTTGCATTTACTTAAACCGAAATTCATCTGCGGAGTTATTACTCAGTCACTCAGTCATGTAAATCCTTTCTGCAGTTTCTATATTTAGCTCTTGTTCTTTCTATCTTCATAAGAGCTGCAACTTCATTGCATATCATAGGTATAATACATATCATATTCTATGATTCCTATGAGCTTCAAACATTGTCTGGTCACTGCTTACCCCTTTTCCCAGACCATTTAGGAACACTATGGACCACAGCATTTCCGTGAAACTCCCCAGTGACCTCCCACTGCAAGAAGTGACAGTGCACCTCCACTTCTCCTTCCTACTCTTGGCAGTTCTTATCCATGCCTGTTCCTTCCCTCCTATTCCACCTCTGCTTAGTTTCTTTAGAAGACTTTGATGACTGATTGTTTCCTTTTGGAAATCCAAGCAGGCTATGACATCTGTGGGGACAGACATGTCTGTGGGGGAAAAAATCCCCCCATCACTGAATTTGGTGAAGTGGAGGAGTCTGCTTGAGCCACATAGGGAAAAAGGGATTCACTCTCTCTAAGTGACTTTTCTTATAGATCTGTAGAATGGTTAAAGTTCTTATTCCAGCCCTGACACGGGAACTTAGCCTGTGGCGACTGCTGAATAGATGCCCCAAAACTATAAATCCCTGTGCTCCCTTTTGATCTCGCACATTTTTGTCAGAGATACATTTAATCTGAACTGCACATTGTTCAGCTCAAAGGCAAAAATCTGTGGTGCTGTTTTGCTGGCAAAAGGGCTTTTAGTCAGGAATTTGATTAAATTATGAGAGTGTTCATACCTAGCAATAGAAATCTGTTGATCACATCAGAGTTAATTAATATATGGAATATATGACAAGAATCTTCTCTTGTAATTTTATAAATAACATTCCATTAACAGTAGTTGCAGAGTAACTAGAAAATGTTTCAACTCATAACCTTCTGAATAATTTTTCTGACTTCCTCTGGTTTTGAGAAAGTCTACATAATATTGAAATATGAACAAAATTACAGAGATTATGTTTTCCCATTCTTTTTATCACTGCTAGTAAAAAAAAAAAAAGAAAAAAAAAAGTAGGAAACTGTCTTCTTTTCATGTTTGTTCATTTGCTTTTATTTTTATTATCTAAATTTTCTCTTGCCACCCTCCCATGCAAAAATCTCAGTCAACGGGAGTTAATAATTTTGTTAAGGGCTACAGATGCAAAGCCCTAAATACATGACAGCTTGTATAATGAGTGCACTGCTATGAAAGTTTATAGAAAACTGACTCATAGCTGTAGAGAATAAAAGCTTAGCTTGATCTAACACAGAAACAAATTGATAAACTAGCTGTAAAACATAGAGTCATATCTCTAAAATATCTCTAACTCCTGACTGAATGCATGTTTAGTGGAAATAATTGCATAGAACCATAAAATAGAAAACCTGATTTATGTAGCTACATAGTCCTGTACAAGGATAGCTTTTCATAATCATGCTGTATTAGCTAAAATATACCCATATGAATACATTTTACAGCATTGGACTTGTGTATTATGTATTACTACTGTTCACAGTAGACAATGTTTTTAGGTATATAGGTTAGCATCACCTCATCAACTTACCATTGGCATAGGTAAGATGTCAAATATCCAGAGAAATCCTGACATCAAAAGTGAGATGCCACTTCTGAGTGATATTTCTGAGGTTTTCAGCCCTATGACCCCTGAAATAGGTTAGAAAGTTTACATGTAAGACTAAAGGTGGATGCTAAGTGTTGAGACAGGATTTAAAAGCCACTTTGCTGACAAGAAGGTCAGCAGGGCTGAGGGCTATAGGTGGGGATTTAATTCCCCAGTGCTGGCCACTTTCCATTGACAATGATAACTGAACTGAACCGAACTTTCAATGAAAGATACTCAGCATGCAAGTGGAAAGGCTCAAACTCTGGGATGATAGGATGAAACCTTCTTTCTTCTGAAGTCAATTGAAAAAGTCCCACTGATTTTGAACCAAAAAAAACACTCACAGATTTTAAAGTGTCAGGGTTATTTCAAAGTCAATCCCACCTGTACCACAGCTGCAAGCGATCTGTATGGCAGAGTTGTGTCCAGGCTGCCCACACTCCGGCACATACACTAAATAGTGCCTATTCCATTAGACACTGCTGTAAGTCTAGACTGACTTTTCTACCAGTAATACTATGTACAATATGTCTTCACCACAGTCACATGAACCTACACTGTCCTATATCAGACAACTGTCTGCTTTAGTCCCTCATTTTTGTTATTGATCTTACTGATTAGACTTTAAGGTATTTAGCTGGAAGAGTGGGCAGGAGAGGAGAGGGTAAATGAGAAGCTCTTTCCAGCCCACTGGCTTGAGAAATACACATTCTGATTCCTGGAATAAAATCTGAGTGTTGTCTCACCGCCATGTTCTCGCATTTGATCTCCCTGCATCATGATTTCAACTAGAAGAAAAGCTGGCCAAGAGTGAAGGTTGGGAGTAGAATCATAGTATCATACAGGCATAGAATGGTTTGGGTTGTAAGCAACCTTAAAAATCATGTAGTTCCAACCCCCCTGCCATGGTCAGGCATGCCTCCCACTAGACCAGGTTGCCCAAAGCCCCATCCAACCTGGCCTTGAACACTTCAAGGGATAGGGGATCCACAGCCTCTCAGGGCAACCTGTTCCAGTGTCTCACCACCTTCAGAGTAAACAATTTCTTCCTCTTATCTAATCTAAATCTACCCTCTTTCAATTTTAAACTATTACCCCTCATCCTATCATTACGTTCCCTGATAAAGAGTGTCTCCCCATCTTTTCTTTAGGCCCCTTTTAAGTACTGGAAGGCTGCTATAAGGTCTCACAGAGCCTTCGGGGGAGTTGTTCCTTCAGTTGTCCCTCTAGGCTGAAAAACCCCAACTCTCTCAGCCTGTCTTCATAGGGGAGGTGTTCCAACCCTCTCATCGTCCTCATGGCTCTCCTCTGGACTCCCCTCAACAGATCCATATCTTTCTTATGTTAGGGCCCCAAAGACGAACACAGTACTCCAGTTGGGGTCTCACAAGACCAGAGGGGTAGAATCATCCCCCTCGACCTGTTGACCATGCTTCTTTTGATGCAGCCCAGGATGCGATTGGCTTTCTGGGCTGCTAGCACACATTGCCAGCTCATAGACAGTTTTTCATGTGCCAGTATCCCCAAGTTCTTCTCCCCAGGGCTCTCACTCCATTCATTGCCCAGCCTGTGTCCATGTATGGGATTGCCAAGACCCAGGTGCAGGACCTTGCACTTGGCTGTGTTGAACTTCACTAGGTTCACATAAGCCCACTTCTCAAGCCTGCCAGGGTCCCTCTGGATGGCATCCCTTCTCTCTAAAGTATCAAGCACATGGCAAACTTGTTGAGGGTGCACTCAGTCCCACTGTCCATGTCACTGTCAAAGATATTAAACATCTCCAGTCCCAGCATGGACCCATGAGGGACACCACTCATCACTGGTCTCCACCCAGACACTGGGCCATTGACTGCAACTCTTTGAGTGTGACAATACAGCCAATTCCTTATCCACCAAGTGATCCACCCATCAAATCCATGTCTCTCCATTTTAGAGACAAGGATGTCATGCCGAACCGTAACAAATGCTTTGCACAAGTCCAAGTAGATGATGTCAGTCGCTCTTCCTTTGTCTATCAATGCTGTAATGCTGTTGTCAAAGATCACCAAATTTGTCAGGCTCACATAGTGAGCAACCAAAGTCACCAGGACTGTGAAGTGTATCTGTTTCAGAATTTATATATGTTGAAGTGCAGAAGAGGTTGAGGAAGTGATTCTTCTAGAGAGGCATCTAGACAACCCAGAAGAGAGCGGGAAATTTTATGCTTGAAATAAGCGCTATTGAACACATCGTCTTGTCCTTAAGGGAGAGCAGTAGGAGCAGCAAGAGCAGGAACTTGTGTCTTTGGGGAGACAGCAAGAGAAGCTATGTTCATACATAGATAGATGCACAAAAAGGCATCCTGCAACCTATTGCTTCCGCTCCAGAGACAGTCAGTTTCTTTTTCAGAGCCCTAAGTGCATCCGCTCACCTGATATTTAGCTGCTTGGTCTCAAGGACAACTAGAGAAAACATAGCAGGTGGCTTTAGATGTAAATTTGTTGTCTGAAGAAAGCTAGAAACCTAGTGTGGGCTGGTCCTCCTTTCCACAGGAGCCACCTCAGCTTAAGCTGAGGCTCTAGCTCTTGACCCCTGCCTGAGAGGAAGTCTGGGTTGCCTTACAGCCATGCCTGTTCCTGGCCATGCATCTGCTGATGCAGACCCTGACCCACAGACTGACTTCTCAGCTTGACCTCAGACCTGCCTTGTCACCATGGATTTGCCTGGTTACTGTTGAGCTGCATCTGACCGTAGTTACTATGACCAGACCTGATCCTGAGCTTGACCTGCTGGCTAGACTTCATGGCTTGCCCTCAAACCTGCAAGACCACTATGGATTTAGATGATGATCCAGGATGCAGGCTTTCCCCAGCTGTCACTCCCCAGCCCCTGCCCTGATGGACATGGTATTACAGAATCACAGAATCATAGGGTTGGAAGGGACCTTAATAGATCATCTAGTCCAACCCCCCTGCCAGAGCAGGGCCACCTTAGAGCAGGTTGCACAGGAACCCATCCAGGCGGGTTTTGAATGTCTCCATAGACGGAGACTCCACCACCTCCCTGGGCAGCCTGTTCCAGGGCTCTGCCACCCTCAAGGTAAAGAAGTTCCTCCTCATGTTTAGGTGGAATTTCCTGTGCTCAAGTTTGTGCCCGTTACCTCTTGTCCTGTCACTGAGCACTACCGAAAAGAGCCTGGCCCCATCCTCCTGACACCCACCCTTTAAGTAATTATAAGTGTTGAATAGGTCCCCCCTCAGACGCCTCTTTTCCAGGCTAAAGAGACCTAATTCCCTTAGTTTATCTTCATGGGAGAGGTTTTCCAGTCCTGTAATCATCTTAGTAGCCCTTTGCTGTACCCTCTCCAGCAATTCCTTGTCCTTCTTGAGCTGGGGAGCCCAGAACTGGACACAGTACTCCAGGTGGGGCCTCACCAAGGCAGAGTAGAGGGGGAGGATGACCTCCCTCCACCTGCTGGCCACACTCTTCTTGATGCACCCCAGGATGCCATTGGCCTTCTTGGCCACAAGGGCACATTGCTGGCTCATGGTCATCCTGTTGTCCACCAGGACTCCCAGGTCCCTTTCCTCAGAGCTGCTCTCCAGCAGGTCAGCTCCCAACCTGTCCTGGTGCAGGGGGTTATTCCTCCCCAGGTGCAGCACCCTACACTTGCCCTTATTGAATTTCATGAGGTTCCTCTCCGCCCAGCTCTCCAGCCTGTCCAGGTCTCTCTGGATGGCGGCACAGCCTTCCGGGGTGTCAGCCACCCCTCCCAGCTTTGTGTCGTCAGCAAACTTGCTGAGGGTGCACTCTATCCCCTCATCCAGGTCATTGATGAATATATTGAAGAGCACTGGGCCCAGTACTGACCCCTGGGGAACACCGCTCATCACTGACCTCCAGCTAGACTCCACGCCCCTAATCACAACCCTCTGGGCTCTGTCCTTCAACCAGTTCTCTATCCACCTCACTGTCCACTCATCTAACCCACTCTTCCTAAGCTTCCCTAGGAGGATGCTGTGGGAGACCGTGTCAAACGCCTTGCTGAAGTCAAGGTAGACCACATCGACCGCTCTCCCCTCATCCATCCATCCAGTCACACCATCATAGAAGGTGACCAGATTATTCAAGCATGATTTCTCCTTGGTGAATCCATGGTGAGTGCTTCTGATGTCCTTCTTTTCCTCCATATGCCTTGAGATGATGCCCAGAATGAGCTGTTCCATCATCTTTCCAGGGATGGAGGTGAGGCTGACCGGCCTGTAGTTCCCTGGGTCCTCCTTCTTGCCCTTTTTGAAGACTGGAGTGACATTGGCTTTCCTCCAGTCTTCAGGCACCTCGCCTGTTCTCCAGGACCTTTCAAAGATGGTGGAGAGCGGCCCAGCAATGACATCCGCCAGCTCCTTCAGCACCCTCGGGTGTATCCCATCAAGGCCCATGGACTTGTGAAAGTAAATGTAATGTATTGTGCTTGGCTCCCAGCTCTCTGTCCCTTAGGGAGCAGCTGGCCCTCGCTGCTCCCTAATGCTCTGTTCTTTTTACCCAATCTTCCTTTTGTTTCACAGTCCCATAAATTCTCTCAGAAAGGTTTGCCTTATGAATAGTGGAAAGGCTTATTGACAGGTTGAAATAAAACCTCATTGCTGTTCTCTCAGGCTCATCAGTCAGATCCTTGTAGTTGAAAGACTGATTGCTCTGTGTCTGGTGATGAGATATTCAACATCCCTGAGTAGACATGTCATGTACTATTACAGGCTCAGCCATGAACTCTCTGCAAAGGGGTTTCTGAAATTTGAGTTTTCCAAGATGAGAGTGCCTAAAAGTAATAAGCATGGGGCATTGCTTCCAGGAACATTTGCAACTCTGTTGGGCCATCCTGGCAACTATCATTTTCAAATCTTCTGGGTATATTCATGCCTGCACATGCAATACTTCCAGAGAAAGAGGATACTACAGAATTCCTGGTTGGTCCAGTTGACAGTCCTTTTTGTAAGCTCTTAATGGTGTGACTGGGGCAACATATACAAGGGTGGTGTTGTGAATGCTGAATTTTTGAAGGAGCTTATCAAATGCAGAAGCTTAAGGGTGCAGAGTAATGAGGCACAATCCTGTTTGTTACACTGTCATAGAGAAATACTGGTGAACTCAAAGCAGTTCCAGGGGCAAGAAATGTGCATAACTTGTGCGAGCTTTTGGGGTAACTCAGACCTTGGACTTCATCTCCTGACTCCTTCATATGACTCAGGGAAGAGCACCGAATCTTCATTTTCCTTCTGTTATTCCTCACACTAACTGGAAGTTGTTTTATAGACTCTAAACAGCATTTTACTGACATTTTAGCAAATTAATACAAACAGGAAGAACTTATAAAATCTCTGTCTGGCAATGAGGATAGAAATATCTGATCACATGCCAGTAGAATCTGCCTTTGACTTTTCTATTAATAGAAAAAATTCAGATTACTTTAATTCAGAACTGGTTACTGAAGGAGACGATTGGAAGAAAAACACACTTGCTTTGTAATTTTACCATGTAATAGAGATGACACAAACATGTTCCTTGTTCAAAAAGAGTGCTTCAGTCACATATTATAGGAGGGATTTTACCTATTTGTATTTATATATTTTGGGAGGAGAGGAAAAGATAGCAAGAAAACCACTGAAATAGGCAAAATCTGTTATAGTATTCATTTTCCAAAACCCAACCCTGCAAGGCAAAGCACATAAAGCTTTCAGCTGTGTCTTGTAATCTTTGTTGTTATTGACATACTCAAAGTAAACATTTGCAAGTTTCACATTATTATATTTATTTTTCATAATTAATTCTTTCTTTTAATTGCAGTTTGCACCATACAGCTGCTGAAACTTATAAGCATTTCTCCTTATTTATTAGTGATTATGTTCCTTTCTGCTGTCACATTGCTTTATCTTCTCACAGATTCTCTGCCACCTCCACCCTGGATACAGGTTTCTTCCTATCTTTTCCTGCCTGATCAATCTTACATGTTTTTGCTTGATGTTACTCAAAATAAAGCTTCTGCTCAATTAAATGTGTATATTGTCCATTTACCATATTTGGCAGGATACTTTCAGCATTACATTCACTGTAGTACAGTCAGCTTTCGTTTGTCAGCTATGGTACAGAAGTTATTCTGGGGAAGTCCGCCACAGAAGCAGTGATAAGAAATAATAAATCGTGTCAAACTCATACAAAAAAGGGTCTAATCAAATGTGACTTGAAAGAGTTTATATAGAATCTATTTTCACCTGGAGCTTGATGGGCTGACAGTAATGATTACATGTACTTGAGTGAAGAAAGGTTCCAAAGGGTATACCGTTATTCCATCTTGCCATTTCAAATACGATTGGAAAGGAGAAGAGATCACATATTTATGGATTTGCAAATAAAGTGAATAGTTTCTTATTAACAGTTCAATCTTTTTCTCCAAATAACCCATGATCTTCAGTGTAAAATTGAAATTTCATGTATTTGCAAAATAGAAGGCTTTTGGCAGACAGTGACTGCTAGGTTCTGGCCAGTGCTATCTGCATATAAAAATATTGCCTGCTAGAAATAAAGTTATAAGTGAAATTATTTGCAGAAGCTCACTTTTAAATATTTTCCCCTTTTGGACACTGTAGCAGGCCTCTTGCCTCTATTTGCACATACTTGTGAGACTATAACTGCAGAGGAAGTTGTGGTTAGAACACAGAAATGTCTCTCCCTGTCACAGAAGATGTTTGTTTGGGTTTCAGTCCTCTAAATAAGAGAGACAGAGAAACAGCGCTTTATTTTGTGCACTATGAAACAGTACTTTATTTTGGTAGCCTCCAGAAACAGGTTTCATGGCTGTAAATAGAAAGCTCCTACTAAATAAGATCTATACCTGGGCATTTTAAAAATGTGATCATTTCTTCTCAGTGGTATGTTCATTAGTTCTTTTGAAAATATTCAGATTTTGTCATTTGCTCACAACCTGCCTTTTATTAATTCCAGTGGAACTTCTCACACTGGAGATGTCAGTAACATTTGGGCTCCCCAGCTCAAGAGGGACAAGGAATTGCTGGAGAGGGTGCAGCATAGGGCTACTAAGATGATTAGGGGACTGGAACACCTCTCATATGAAGATAGACTAAGGGAATTAGGTCTCTTTAGCCTGGAAAAGAGGCGTCTGAGGGGGGACCTAATTAACACTTATAAATACTTGAAGGGTGGGTGTCAGGAGGATGGGGCCAGGCTCTTTTGTGCCCAGTGACAGGACAAGAAGTAACGGGCACAAACTTGAGTATAGGAAGTTCCACCTAAACATGAGGAGGAACTTCTTTACCCTGAGGGTGGCAGAGCCCTGGCACAGGCTGCCCAGGGAGGTGGTGGTGTCTCCATCTCTGGAGACATTCAAAACCCGCCTGGACGCGTTCCTGTGCAACCTGCTCTAAGGTGGCCCTGCTCTGGCAGGGGGTTGGACTAGATGATCTCCAGAGGGCACTTCCAACCCTGTGATTCTATGATTCTGTGATTTATGTTCCTTCAGATAAGAATGAGCTAGAGCGTTTCAGGCCCCAGCACTAGTGTGTGTGCCAGGTATCTGCCCTCAGCCTCCAGGGTCAAAAGGAGAAAAGGTCAGTTGGGGGAAACTTAAGAGCTATCTTCTTTGAGAGCAAGTGAAGACTAGTACAGTATCCAGGTTATGTGTACACAACAGATGTGAGGTATGTGTAGAAAGAGAGAGTTTTACAGAGTTACCAAGAGGATAGATTTGGAGAAATTGGAAAGTCTGAGATATGAAGCAGCCCAGAAGAGGAGGCTCTTGAGCCCATCCTTTGAAAGATATGATAAAGACTCTGCTCTATCTCAGCTGTGGTCTTCAAGCAGGCAGGGAAGGAGCGATCACTGAGGTCAGCACGAGCAACTGAAGCGCACAGCAGAAACAACAAATACAATGTCTGGTTCTCAGGAGTTCTCCTTCCACTCCCACCCTTCCTTCAGTTGCATATATGTTCACAATGGCTCCCATCTGATGGGTAGGCTCTCCCTGTTGCCTCCTGAAAAAAAGCTGGTGAGCTGGTAGCGTGTCTTCTGGAGCTACTCACTACTTGCCCCACACCGCAGTACACTGGGTGGAAATTTGTCCTGTGGAGGGTGGCTTACATTGCTCAGGATGTTGCTTTGGGTTCTTATTTTTCCTGGAAAGAGGAAGGATTTTATTTTGTCTCAGGACCAAGGTGGCAGCATTTTCCGTCCCTGGACACAATTTTTTTAAGAGAAACAAGCAATGGCAGACTGAAACTACTCTTACCTATACATGCTCCCGTGACTTTCAATGGACTCTCCAAATGAGCAGCCATGCAGGAGTAAATGAGGCTATGTGGTCATTGACTTTCTTCCCACTTGAGTGATTTTAAATTTTTTTTAGTATTTCCTGGCTGAGGAAATACTGGCTGAGGAAAAACAAAGTTTTCCCTTTCTTTTAAAAGCTGTGGTTTTAATTTTTTTTTATTATCTTTGCAGGAAAGGTAATACTGTTAAGGGTTCACTACTATATTTTTAAGGAATTATAGCTGTTACTTGATTCTTTTTGCTATAAATCTCAGTGTCTTATAGGAACTCATATCCCCACAACTAACATGTCACTATAGAGCTCTTATTTATCCACTGATATTTCGCTGGGCTAGCATTGTGTCCCCATAAATATTAATTTGTTTAATGATGTTATATGTTTGTCTGTCTGTGCTTTTGGTAGTCCATGGTAAAAACACAATGTTCTGGAGTCACCTCTGCTTCTTCTCGTCAGTGGGGCTGTAAATCAAAGACAGAAGGGATCTTTGTGGAAATGGTGTCATTACTGATGCTGGCATCAATTCTCTGTCACTGTGTGTATCAATATCTTTCAGGCATTTCCTCGCATGGGTCAGACAGTTGAAAGTAGGTTGACCACCTAGACTGGAAATAGATTGGTGGGGAGACAGAATGTGTCCGGCCACAGACAAGGTCTTAAAAGACCCAAGCGCAATGTTATCGTTTATCTTTTTCCTGACTTTCCTGTGATGGGCAATGTAGGGTAAAGTGCAGAAAAAAGCTCCTTAAATGAAACTTCAGTGAACAAAACACAACTTCAAAGTCATGCTTGTACCCTCATTTGCTTCTGAGTTTTCATTTCTTGTTTCTGTCTTCCAGCTTCAGCCTGCAACACTTCATTTAATCACCAGATCCCTCTCTTAGCTTAAAGGAAAAGGAAGTTAGACTCATCCCTTACTTTGTTAAGAATATATTTTAGAGCATGCATCAGATTTAGGGCAGATGCCATTTCCAGTTTATTTAAAACCAGCAGTAAGCTAAAGGCTGCACTTTCCTTCCTGACCTTCTGCTGAAAAGGTTGTTCTCCAGGGGACTTTGGAGGGAAAGGCAAAGTTGTTCAAGATATTTCTCAGTATCAGCAGAACTATAATATTAAGTATGTTGCCTCACAATAAATTGATAAAACCTGAAAATTTATATCTTTTAATCCTACGCTTATATTTCTAGTTCATTTGTCATTCTGTATCTGTAATGTGTAAGAATGTAAGCTCTATTTTCAGTTGACATTTCATAATTCACTTGTGTATGAACATCTTAAATCCCAAAAGAAAGGAAAGAGATTAGAAAAACATTAAATGAAATTCCGGTGGGCCTGAGCTAATATTTATTCAGACTCCATGACCTTAACACTTTGTACAATACCTTCCACTATTATCTCTGCTCTGCACTTCACATTACAATCCGTAAGAGCCAGAAGATGAGCTTCAGTTTGCTTGTGGCAAATACTGGCATTGTGACAAGGTATATAGGGTATCTTGGCTTATCAGCAGGCAGCAGATAGGGCCAGAATTGACACCTACAAATATTTCCCACGGTATCAAAAAAATTGATGCTTTATAGTGTTTTCAAAGATGGTTTCAAATGACAACTGTCAATCTTTCTCTGAGAAAACAAACCATAGATTTTAAGTAGGTTTTTAATAAGTTACATCTAAAAAGTTGAAAGATAGTAAGCTCAAAGTGCACAGACAGAATAGTAGTGGACCTGACTGAATGTCTCTGCACCAGTGGTATAAGAGAACCTATTGTAATTGCACTGGATATAAATTACTGAAGTGGACCAAAAAAAATTTTCAATGAAAACACCCTGCATGTCATCAAGAACACAAATTTAGTACTTAAGACTACTACTTTTGCAGGATATTCCTCATATATTCCTCTGTAAGATCCTTCTCTTTCCATCCAAAGTGGTTCCCTTAAAAAAAATCAACATTTGCCCACAGATGAAGCAGGCTGTAGTGACTCACTTCAATAAATTTACTGTATGGGTTGGAAAGGAAAAATGTTTCTGCACCTTGCAGCTTCCAGATTGGTACCTTTGACAGTTGCTATAGGGCCAGATTTCTGTACTTCATACTGAAAAAGCCCTACTCTATGCTCCCTGAACTTCTGTCCCATTCTTTACTGAGGTTTAGTTTATTTTCTCAGCATTAATCATAAAATCAAAACATTGCATATTAGTATTGCTTACACCTACCATGTTTCCCTTATTGCCTTGTTTGGTTCTCAGAGCTTATGTTTACTCCCTCAGTCTTTTTCTCATACAAGTGTCTCCTTCTTTTCATGCGTACCTGGATTTAAAAGTATTGTCTCTGCAACTAACTGTCTTTACAACTAGAAATACTAGATAGATTTTTTTTCCTGGACTAGTACTACATTTAGTAGTTTGACATCTTTTCTCGAACTCTGCTTAATGGATCAGTACATTCCTGTTTCTAAAAGTTTCTGGAGTAGATGATCAGAATTTTCAAACTTTCCAAAGTTTCAGAACATACATATTTCTTTACGTAAGATTTCTATTCAGACTAATGGGAGTTATGACTGATTGCTTCTGAATAAGGCTTATTTAACTATCGATATTCATGCTCCGTTGCTGAAGTATGATTTGCTGATTAGACGACAGGGCTGTAATGTTCATGCCTTACGTTTTACTCATTTTTCAACTTCTGAAAGGAAGAGCAAAACATGTGAGTAGAGCAGTGGAAATGAAGATAAATGGATGGTCTTTCAAGTAAAATACAGTGTGGGAAGATGTGAATTCTCTCCCTGCATTACCAACAGACTTCCATTGTGCTCCATACCATCTTTTGAAATATCCATTTCCCATCATTCATGGTGTTTAAGGATGTTTACCTAAACCACAAAGAAAATTATGGCACTAAATTTTTAATGTGCTTTGTCCTTCAAGATGAAGATTGATACAAGCATAAATGATCATTGAACTTATTCTTCTTGTAAGAAAATAAAGGATTGATCAGTAAAGCATGCTGCTCTGATTCTCCACATTTGTTTTGTACAGACTTTGTTAGATATAAAGATGTTTTCAGAATATGTGTGGCTTGGCACAGCCAACATTTTGGAGAGCACTAAGTCCTAAAAAAGAGAAATTTTAAAAATGTTTGGTATATAACATAAAATAATATAACTTATTCTTATAATGCCACTAACTTAAACTACTTAAGGAGGTGTGTTCCTGTGCAACCTGCTCTAAGGTGGCCCTGCTCTGCCAGGGGGGTTGGACTAGATGATCTACAGAGGTCCCTTCCAACCCTATGATTCTGTGATTCTGTGTGTGTGGGAGGGTGGAGGAGGAAGGTACTCAGAATACAAATTAAATTCCGCTCTTGGTCTTCTTTTTTGCCATTATGCTGTAGCATTGGTTGATGTCTATCCATTTCTTTTGAGAAACAAGATAGAGCAGCACAATTTAAATGGCATATTTTTTGTTCCTTATTTCCTGCACAACATTGCAGTAAAACATACAGAGAAGGGTAATTTTTTCCCCCTTTATAACACTACATCACTGTGATTAAGTGCTGATATTTATTTCGATGATATTTTAGCAATGGTATGGTTGAATGTCAAAAAGCAGTCAAATCTGACTCACACATTATATGTAAGCTCTTCCATAACTCTGTTATACAGAATGAATTAATGCCATTACGTCTCTGTCATTTCAGCAGCAGTCTTTTTTTTCTCAGTAAATAGAAGGTCATTAAGTAGTCAGATATCTGCAGTCTAGTAATCCTGATAAAATTAAAGATCACACAGTTTCACTACAGTAATAATATATAACTTATTCAATTTTACAATAGGGTGGATGGATGTCTTTCAATGCAGGGCTTGAACAAGGCTGAAATCAAAATATCTGTTGTATGCTGAATAGTGTATCTGATTCCTTTTATATATTAAATGGCAGTTTTGCTATCATAATAATTTTTTGTTATATCTCCGAATGCAGACAGCTACTAAGACTAGCTGTTTGCTTCTATTTTGTCTCTACTTATGAATTAAAGCAACTTATTAGGAGAAACTCCTAAGAAAGTATCCTAATGAGAAAGAAGTGGCTGAATTTCATTCCTGCCTTCGTCACTGAGTTGTCCTGTAACTCAAGATAGTGCAGCGGGGTGGATTCGACTTTGATGCTGAAAGGAGATGCTCTACTGACCTGAGCAGGAAATCTCAGGAGTTCTCAGCAGGAAATCAGGAGTTCTCAAGTCAAACTATGGGTCAAGTTTAAATACCGTTTCACTCTGGAGCAAGGAAGTAATTTTCTTCATCAGAACAATGTGAATATTAGCCAAAGTCTGGCTCAAATGGATATGTGCTTTGCAAGAGAAAGCCTTTTGGACCCAAATACATTATATAACAGTTTCATGGTGTTCTCTTCAGTGTGAGTGAGTCGAATTATATTGGAATAACTGTTATAACTGGATCTGCTGCCATCTAATATCCATATAAGTGCTACTTAAAGAGAATTTAGAAAAAGGATTCTCTTCTCTCTCTTTCTTTCTTTGGCTCTGTTAATTACTTAGCAACAGAGCTTATGGCATTGCAGAAAATGAGGTCAGGGTGACAACATCCTGTAGTTATTTTATCAGTTTAGAAATGTTGCTTTTTAATCTTCACCCTCTTAAAACCCTCTTTTTTCTCCACTAAACGTACATATTTAAGCCCTATGCATATCTTTAAGAGCAAAAGATCATTAGGATCAATGTCTTTTGTCACCTGTTTGTTCCTAAATCTTTTCCACTGCACTCCTACATATGCCCAGTCTTACTGTGGATCAAGGACAGCAGACTCATCCAAGGAATGTAAACACAAGCCTAAAACACTTTGTAAGCAGATATTGTTGCAAAAAAATCCTGAGCTTGATGACTTGTATTTTGATTGCTACCCTGCTACCATGGTACCATGGTACTATGCATGCTACCATGGCGGAAGTCTTTGAGATACTGGTATGGAGAAAATGTTTTACCTCTGGGAAAAGAAAAAGTATGACTAGAAGACACAACTGTAAGTGGTTGCAGGTGAAAACAGACACTGATTTATAGTGTCTTCTGCCCTTTTGTCACTCCTAGCTGCAGAGAAACAGAGCTAAATGAGTCCAGAGAGTGTATTCTAATGTAACAATGAAGTTGCTGTCTTGTGTTAGGAGAGACCTTTGTAGAAGAGACTACTATTACTTCAAAATGTGCTGCTCTTGCCTCGGTGCTGCTGCCAAGTGTCACAGCCTGGATCCACCTGGGTACATCCATACTACTAAGTAACAGAGGGCAGAGTCAGCTCTGTAGCTGTGAGATGGTTGAATGGCAGAACTGGCATTCACAAAGCTGCTGCCTCTGCCCTTCCAAAAAAGAGTAACTGTGTCCAATTGCCCTTTGGGAATGGGGTCTGTCATGTATTATCCATTGGGCATTATCTGGCAGAGTGCTAATTTCCACAAATCAAATGGCTGTGAGGGAGCAAGCTAACAAAGGAGTATGAAGGATCACAAGTCAATTGTCTAACTTGTACTGTTGACTTTTTTCATTTCCTTGTATAAATGTATCCGGTATTTTCTATCATGCCTGGTGCAGAAAAGAGTAACAAAGCTTTCTTCTACATAAAATATATCCCATCCTGAGCTTTAATTTCAATTGCACAGAAACCTTAAGTTCATTGATTTATGTTGGATATATTATCTTTAAACATGTATGTAAATCCGTGAACACATGTGGATGCATAACTATGTAATCTCACTAGCATCCTTGCAAATTCAATTTAGTTCTAATAGACAAGCTATGCTGTTTTCTTATCAATCATCATTACCACTGATATGAAATGATAGGTTAGAAAAGTTGCATATCATCTGCCTAAGTGGAGACAGGAGATGGCAATTTCAGGGGGAGGCGTAAAAAAGTTTTAAAATAAAAAAGAAGATCCTACGAGCCTACGAGGAAGTTTATACTAAGTGGAAGAATGGCCTAATCCCTTGGGAGGACTATAAGAATGCCGCCAGAGCGTGCAGGGATGAAACGAGGAAAGCCAAGGCTGCCTTAGAACTCAGCCTGGCAAGGGATGTCAAGCTCAACAGGAAGGGCTTCTTCAAGTACATTGGAGGAAAAAGGAAGACCAGAGAAGCTGTGGGACCACTGTTGACCGACACAGGAGCCATGGTGACGGAGGATGCGGAGAAGGCGGAGTTATTGAATGCCTTCTTTGCCTCGGTCTTTACTACTCAGCCCAGCCCTCAAGAGCCCCAGGCCTTGGGGAAAGTAACAGGGAAAGAGGAAGACTTCCCCTGGGTGGAGGAGGATCAAGTGAGGGATCAGTTAGGTCAGTTAGACATTCAGAAGTCCATGGGCCCTGATGGGATACACCCGAGGGTGCTGAAGGAGCTGGNCTGGAAAAGAGGCGTCTGAGGGGGGACCTAATTAACACTTATAAATACTTGAAGGGTGGGTGTCAGGAGGATGGGGCCAGGCTCTTTTCAGTGGTGCCCAGTGATAGGACAAGGGGTAACGGGCACAAACTTGAGCATAGGAAGTTCCACCTAAACATGAGGAGGAACTTCTTTACCTTGAGAGTGGCAGAGCACTGGAACAAGCTGCCCAGGGAGGTGGTGGAGTCTCCGTCTATGGAGACATTCAAAACCCGCCTGGACACGTTCCTGTGTAACCTGCTCTAAGGTGGCCCTGCTCTGGCAGGGGGGTTGGACTAGATGATCTACTAAGGTCCCTTCCAACCCTATGATTCTATGATTCTATGATTCTATGAGCCAAATGATTTCCATAGTTACACCTCTGAGCATTCAGTAGGATTTCATGGCTGTCAACAAGAACTGAAATTGTCTTGTATGGTCTTTCTATGATGATGGAAGGGAGAGAAAGAAGTAATTCTTATTCTGAGGATTTGTGGATTTTACTGTGGTAGCCACTCTTAAACCTTATGAAAAAGGAAAAAGATGGCATGCATACAGTCTCCAAACATGAAAATCTACCATGACTTAGAGGTGTCTCTAAGTCATGATTTAGTGCACTAGGAGGATTCTCCTTCTGTGCAAATTTACCTTGGCTCTGTATTTGGAGTCATGCCATACACATACAGTTAAGTTAAACTCTAGCCCTTCCCACTTCACACGGCATTAGCTTCTAATGTAGATACACCCATTTGGTCACTGTCTAGAAAACAGACTATGCTTTCTTCACTGTTTTTCTGCTAGTGCTTTAAGACAAGGACTTCAAGCTGAGAGGGAAGCAGATGGACAATATATTAGACTTCATCACACTCATGAATATGAAGAAGATGTGTTCCAGCAGAACTGGAAAGTGACTGCATAAGTGACTTTATGGTCATCTAACTTTAACCATAAGATTTCATCTATACTTGTTACAGGCAATGGAGAAAGACACAGTTAAGAGAATACACTGTAGTATGGGAAGGTGTATATCCACATTAATCACCTTCTGGATGCATCTAATTCTCTTCATTGAATTTGGAGGGAGATTAGAAATTGGATTCATCTTTCTTCATGCAAATCCTGCTGTTATATATACATATCTACATCTCAGCTAGGCTTTATATATAGTCAATGGGTATAAATGGACATTTCTTCGGTGTGATTCATCACACACTAAAGACACAAGTAAGATGAATTAATTTTTCTTTCCATATAACTATACTGGAAGGTTATGATGTTCTACACAGATGAAATAACTACATTATAGACATTCAAAGTCAGGTGAAATAGGAATTGTGGTGAACCTGTTCAGACTGAACATCTTACTTCCACAGGAGATCAATTCCATATAATCTCTTCCCAGTACATAGTCTATATTCCATGCATAACCAGGTTAATAATACGTAGTAGCAACCTTATTTCAACTCTTTTCATGGTGCTAGAAACTCTTCAGAAATGTTGATTGCTAGCAGAACAGAGAGGTCTGAAAGTATTTTAGAGATTAGAGATATTGGTGGAAAGAAAATTCTATGTTTGAATAGCTTTAGTGGAAAAATTATACAATCAGGTAAGGATATTTGAAGGTACATCCCAGAAGGAATTTGGAGAGTTCCTCTTCCTGCTGTTGTGTGCAAGCATAGGACCATGCAACACAGATCTCACATATTTCTTATGGGATGCAATCTTAATGGGCCACATCTTGTATAAAAGACCACTCTTGTGGTCTTTTATACAAGATGGGATTGTGTATACTATGGATTTGAGATGACTCTTTGGACATGTGTTTCAGAAAACACTTTTCAAATGAGAAATAAACTCTAAATGCTATTGGGTTTTGGAAGGTTAAAATTGGAGAGGTTGAAGAGAAGGCTAGGTTTTGTGTGTTTTACCTTCTTCTGAGCAGGATAAGCAACTCTTTCAATGATTAGAAGGCTTCTCCTTCCCTTATTGTCAGAACATCCCCTAGGCGTAACTCTGATATATTAGAGCCTAAGCAAAGAGCAGCATCAGCAACAATCATCAGATCGAAAAGCTGAAGATAGACAGCAAGAGTACACATACAATTTAATAACGGGATTAAACTCTAATAAATTTCAGCTAAATTCTCTTTCCAAAGAGCAGATTTCAAGAGCCAAGGCTTTGTCCCCATAATCTGCTTTTAGTTATCCTCTCTAGAGAGAAATATATATGTCCCTCCAGTTTGTTCAAAATGCTGATCAGTGGCTTTCTCTTCGTGTGCAGAACTGGGTTTGATTTGTTGAGACACTTATGCAACTTCTGGCAGATGTATTAGGGAACATGAAATTCCTGCCTTACATGTCTTTGGACCATTTGTTCCATATGCTATATTCTTCCCTCTCAACATAAAGAAGCAGCTTTCTCTCAAATTTATTCTTAAGAACATAACTTCCTCAAGATTTGGGAAATAACGTTGTTGTCCACAGCCTGAAACCTAACAAAATGAAATGTCCCTGGACACTGGGACAGGTTGTTTTTCTTCTGTGCTTCCATCTGAAAGAGGCTATTCTGAACATTTTTGTTTATGGAAAATGCATGACAAGGGAATTGTCTGATTTCATTTAATTAGAAAATATATCACTTATATGACTTTGGCAGAAGCAAATATTCCATCTATATTACATTATACTTCTCAGCATCTGGCTATCAGAGACCATGGCTGCCAGCAATATAGGCATGAAATTATTAATGGAATGGAATGGTTTCAGAGATACTCAAGGCAGAATTAAAGGGTCCATAGCTTGAAAAATAAATAGCTCAACATTTAACACAGTATATTCAGATTTTTCTAAGGGCTTTCCATTATTATAATTACTAAATATGATGTTTGGAAGTTTGTTAATTAGCAGAATTTTGCAACTTCAGTGTGAAGTAATTAAATCAGTTGTTTTGTGGGAAACAGGACTAATGAACTGAAGCCACCCGAATAGCTGTGGTCTGTGACTTTTTTCCCTCTACAGTAAACTCCTGTTGCTGCTCAAGCACTGAGGAAGATTGTGGAGGGCTATGGTCGCTATTTCCTACTAGCAATCACCAAATGTTACTTTGCCAACATTTCTTTCAAATTTTGTGATAATTTCTGCAGGTGAGTTGTCTGCTTCTTGGTGGATGTAGGCTTCATTGTGGGGCAAACGGAACGACAGTGGAGGAAACTGAACCACTGGGGGCCAGAACCTTATTAAGTCAGAGGAGCACATGTGACCAGAGACACACCCTTAGGGGGGCACCCCATGCAAAAACAGGTAGGAACAACCCCCAAGGAACTGTGGCCATGGGTCACCAACACCGTGTTAAGGACACAAAGGAATAAAGCAGCAAACCCCATTACAAGTAGAGCAATGAGAAACCTGCTATGTATAGGCAGTAGAAGCCATCACATGTATCCAAACTTCTGTGGTGCCCGTCACCTCCTCAGAGTGCAACCCATGGTGGAATGCAGGAAAGCTGAGATGGGGAAGAGGAAGGATAGATATGTGTGCAATTGCTTGCCCATTTGTTTGTGCTTTTCTTTTCCTTAATCCTCAAATCTGTTATGGGATGTTTGTGCTGGTTGGCAATAAAAAAAGAAAATGCTCTGACCCTAGGCTGTTTCACCTTAAAAGGGTATTTCAGAATGTCTCAAACCCACAATTTGAGCAAATATGCTGGTTTTTTATAACAATAACTGAGATTAAAGCGTATTTATGCAATGTTGAGAATTTCAAATTATTTATTGAAAATTAAGAAAAATATTATGTTGGAATCTATTCAGGCATGAACTGTTCTCTAACACTTTTAGATTCTCTAGAATCACTGCTTTCACCTTACCTGCCATAATGACTGAAAAGTTTTTGCAAGCACCAGGGGAAAAAGTAAAGACACACGATGTTATTTAAACATCAATAAGATTGGTACAAGGCTCAAGGGTTAGCTGCAAATGTGAGTTTAATGAATTCAAGTTCTGGCAGATATTGGATTTATAGATGTTAATAGAGACAGTCATGTGCGTCTCATGGATTGCCACAAGCCAGGAGTGCTTATGAAGTGCTTATGACATGCTGACTGAAGGTGGAGAAAACAGAGATAATAAAATAAATATGGGCTCAGGTCTCAAAGTCCTGACTAATGAAACCATTGGAGCTCTGCCATCCTACAGTGAAGCTAAAATCAAATGCAAGCTAAGTGTTGAAGGTGTTTACAGAAACATGCTGCTCTTGATTGCTGTTCTCATGGGTGCTGCCCCCATTAAAAGATGCTTCACTCAAAGATTCTGCAGCAGAGTGCCTGCATAAGAAGCCACCACTGTAAAAGTCACTATAAACTGAGAAAAAATATCGTTACACCAAAATTTTTGTCTTCTCTTACAGAACATTTACTTTGTTTTGTTTTGCTCAAATACATTGCATATTTTAGAATGCAAAGAACTTTGTCTAAACACAGAGCGCTGATATAAGACAAGATCAAGAAGTCATCAGTGGAGTCATATAAATGAGAGAAAAGTCTTTGCTCCAATTTGGTAGATTTTGATGTATGCAATCAGCCCTTATTCCTTTGCAGAAAACTGCATAAGGACTGGAATTTCTATAGCTTTATACTCTACAAAGTCAGATAATTGCAGTATGATAGACCATAGCATAAACCATCCCACCATGTTTTTAAGGCAGAATCATTTTCAGATGCAAAACTGATTAAAAGAATTTTTTGGAGGAAAATTATTAAAAAGCTTTCTTTTTCAAGTTTCCCACACAAATGTATTGCCCAGATTGAAAATTTCATTATTATTGTTCTTATAATTCTTTTTGGAGTTCTCTGCAATTTGTTGAAGTCCTACTTGAAAAGTGTAATCCATATTCCATTGACATCTCATTAATAATTACATGTCTGCTGCTCTGCTCACATTTGGTAGTTCATTGCTTATATGTTGAGAATCATTTTCCTGGTATTTCATTATTATCTTATTATTTACCACTTATGTAGCTATCACAGGTCCTTTTACCTGTGAGACTTACATTCTTCTAGATTTATGTCTTTTCATATCATTCATGATCCCATCTTGCCAAATGATCCAGTCAGTCTAACATAGACCTATGCCTGTGGCTAGCTGTGACTACACCATGGTTTGAAGTTATTGGAAAGTTTTACAACTAACAGTTATGTATTTTTTGCTGGTTCACATTACTGCCCCACTGATTTATTATAATTTTCCACTTATAATTAATTTCTGCATCTATCATATAAATAATAAACCTTATCACACTAAAAAAAATAATCACAGAATCATAGATAATAATTTAGGTTGGAATGGATCTCTAGAGGCCACTTGACCTTTTCCTCTTCCCAAAGCAGGGCCATATGAGATCAGGTGCCTCAGGGGCATATTCAATTGGGTTTTAAATATCTCTAAGAAAATTCACATCTTCTCTGCGCAAGTTTTTTCCAGTATTTGTCTACTTTAATAGTGAGCGAATTTCTCCTAATATCTTCTTGAAACTTTCCTCTTTGCAACTTTTGCCTATTGCCTCTTTTTCTTTTACCGTACACATATGAGAAAAGTCCAGTTGTCATAAGATAGCTGAAGACAGCAGCAACTATAAACAATAGCAGACAATTAAAGAGCAAATTTACGCACTATGAAGGACTCTGAGTGATTTAATATTTAGGCAAATATATTATCACATAGTCTGATGTTTCCATTTTGAAAATGGAATTGTGTAGAAGACAAAGTCTAATGACAGAGAACTCAACCATAGCCAAACCTGAGATCTCATTAAAATATCATCTACCCCTTACAAGTTTAATTTCCATAAAACCCTTTTTTTTGTGTAGTTTTTATCTCCTTACTTTTCATTTCAGAGGTCCATCATTACTTTTTTAGTCCTACAGGGTTGCACAATATCCTGTGCATGAGAGACATTGAAATTATTCAGAAATTGAAGATTCTTACACAGTGGGGTATCTGTGGAAATCTGATGCAATAAATGATCTACCGAAATTTAAGTTACTATATACGAACTATAAAATCTTACATGGCTTGGGACCAATCCACTTGAGAGACAATGGCATTCTCCCTGCCCTTTATGCGTGTGCCAGCAATGCTTAAGCTGTTTCCTACTCCTTATAAAGGAAAAGTAGGCACCCAGCTGAACATTGCCTGCAGCATTTCCTATTTGCTCAAATGCTCTTCAGAGTTTACTCTGCAACAGCTACATTTGTACTCTGGAAAAAGCTGAATATGTTTAGACATACACAGAGGGAGTAGGTGTTAGCCTGCTTTGGGAACTGATTTAAATGCTGAAAAGATGTAATTTAGTCATATTTAATATATAATTAACTATAAGACCACCTATAGCCCTGTATAATGTCTTTATTATATTAAACTGAAATGAATAAATGAGCACAATCAGGTCCATTACTAATTCACTGGTGATTTATTTAGGTTACGGTTTTGTAATGCCACAGAAGCAGAAACACTGCAGTGGGCTCTATGTAGCTCAAATCTGAAAGACCTGACTAGGCTGGGCAATATGCTGGTCAAACATGGCCATATTGACTATGTCTACACCGCTAGAGAAAGACAGCTGGGGACTGATAACTGCAATGACCAAGCAGTCACTTAGCTTGTGCACATAATAAGTAAGACATTTGTCCTGTATCAAAAAAGTTGGATCATCTAAACCTGGAGAGTGAGCTAGCAGTTCAATCATCTGGGCGATAAGGGTCTAATATTCCAATTCAATTACGGTCCCTCTTTCATTTAACAGTATAGGTATAATTCCATCTCTGGAGTTATAAAAAGCTTGACTAAAAAAGTCCCCAGGGAACCTGGATCTGCTCTGAGCAAAACTGGATTAGGTGATCTATAGAAGTTCTTTACATTTTAAATTATTCTAAGATTCTATGACCCATTATTTCTAAGGACAACCTGGTGCTATCTAAACTAGTTGTATGCAGGTTTTCTGCTGAGTGTTGAGGTCAATTGGATCAGAACACCCTGTATCCACAGTGCTAAACTCCTCTTAACCTCCTGGCTGTTGAGAATGATCCCTTACCCATGCTAGCCTCTGCACTGTGTCTGAGAATCACTCCACGATTCTGTGGAAAAGTATGTTCTAGATCAAAAAGAAGCGTGCAAGGGAACATAATAACAATTTGGCAGGCTGGATGATCAATTTCTAATACCTGGCAAGGTTCACAGCCCTACTTGACTTCTACAGGATTAACACTTGAGCTTGGAAGCTAGTTCAGACAAGACTTATGGATCTGAGCAGGCTTCATGCCAGGTGCTATATCATAGAATCATAGAATTTTTTAGGTTGGAAAAGACCTTTAAGATCATCAAGTCCAACTGCAAAACCAGCACTGCCAATTCCACCACTAAACGATGTCGCTAAGCACCACATCTACACATCTTTTAAATCCCTCCAGGGATGGTGATTCCACCACTTCCCTGGGCGGCCTGTTCCAATGCTTGATAACCCTTCCACTGAAGAAATTTTTCCTAATATTCAATCTAAACCTCCCCTGATGTAATTTGAGGCCATTTCCTCTTGTCTTATTGCTTGTTAGTTGGGAGAGGAGACCAACCCCCACGTTTCTACAACCTCCTTTCAGGTAGCTGTAGAGAGCAATAAGGTCTCCCCTCAACCCCCTTTTCTCCATACTAAATAATCCGAGTTCCCTCAGCTACTCCTTGTAAGACTTGTTCTCTAGACCCTTTACCAGCTTCATTGCTCTTCTTTGGACACATTCCAGCACCTAAATGTTTTTCTTTAGTGGGCTCTCCTATTTCTTTAGGATACTGGGGCATTGTCTTGGATTAAGGTAGACTCACAGCCTATGCTTATGTTTGAAAAATAAATCAGACAAAGGTTTGCACTGTGGTTAGCTACACTGTTGTATTAACATGTATTAACATACGGTTTTGGCCCAGGCTACCTAGCACTGCACAGACAAAGCCAAGGCACAATTCTGGATACCACTGGCCAGTGTCTGCTGCTGATGGGCAGTAAGGACAAGATCATCTTACTCAGATGACAGGAGAGAATTTAATCATGTGGACTTGCCTTCAAAGTGGACCCAGCTCACTTTGTTTACTAACATAGACATAGTACTAATATCAAGGATTCTGGTGGCATTCCTGACTAAATCATTTGCTTAGAACTCATGAATGTTAAGCAAGATCCACACTCATATGCTTTTCGTCATGGAGAATTTTGCAAGGTAAACAGAAAGATGGAGTTTTCCTGAAGTTTTATATTTATTAGAATGATTAGTAAAGAACTGGGGAGTGAAAAAGTTAAGTTTTGCTCCTACATAAATGTGTAGCTCAAATGCAAGTACTATCTAAAAGATGACTACGTCTTTCCAGACTTGGGTATTCCAAACCAATGTACGCTGGATGCTTCTGAGACACCCATTTCCCTAAATTTTCTCATAGAGTAAGTTTGATGTATTGTAAAACAACCCGATGCCAATTCTATTACAAACCTTACTATGCCTTTAAATCCTTTCTAAAGAGATAGTGGGTTGTCTTGGTCTTGCCTTTTGGACTGCCTCATTAAACTGTGCCTTCTCTACCTTCAAATTACTTTTCCTTTTAACTGTTTATAATTCTGTGCAGAAACAGGAATATTTAGTATGTCCTAACATTTTTTTATACCTTTTTGACCAAAGCGTGTGAGATTATTACAAGTTTAAAGTGTTATATATCTTAAAACTTTTTTAAAAGTTCAGCTGAAGAATATTGAATTAAGTTATGTGTCCTCTCAAATATGCTGTTTGTAACCCCAGAATAGCAGCAGCACATTTTGTTCTACTTGGCAGCTGGGTGAGCAACAACATGAACAGACAGCAGACACTAAAAGGGGACTCAGGACTCAAAATAGGCTTTTTAATTTTTCCTACTTATTTGCTGCCAGATGGTTTCCAATAGAATTCCTCAAGTGTTTCCTACTATATTGCAGGGAAGTAAGAATTTAAAGTGTCCTTAGAGCAACCTTTGTGCAGCAGAGTGATGTGTTCAAATAGAAGGTATGAAATATTCAAATAACACTGAAAATATGTTTACAGGAACCAACAGCATTGATGGTTATTCATCATAATCATAATAATAATTCTGATCATTCTGATTCTTATTTCTTACTTTTTTTTTGTAAAGGAGTACATGAAAGTCAACGAACAAGTTTTGGGGTTTTTTTGGTGTGTGCTTAGCCGGGAATGAAACTTCAGCTAATAAATATTTTACAGAGAAAATAGTGTGAGAAGGGGTCATGTCTGCTTGCTTATGTTTTCATTTAGTCATTCAAAATAAGAAATGTGTAAGACAGTGAATGCTGATCACAGCTGAGTTCAGATCTGCATTATTTATTTATAACCAAAATGCAACTCAGCCAATCAAGATCCAAACTTCAGATTATTCACCTGCCAAATACACTTCAATAATAGATTTCTACAGAGCTCACTGAACCTTCCTAATGTTGATATAAGTTATGACAGTACCAAGAATTCTCATAAGATTACAATTGAATAGAGAGAGATCTGTAGAAACATAACTCCTGAACTATAAAAACTTGGCATCGATGATAATGACATTTCAAGACAGGAATTATAATGCTGGTAGAAAAAAAAAAAAAAACAAAACACAGAAAGAATTTAATTTCAACACTTTTTTTCAGCAGGATGTGATTTTCCTAAGCCCTTCTAAATAATGATATTGTAAGTTAATTGAAAGTATTTGTTCAGTTTATTTTTTTTTCAGTTCACTGCATTCATACTTAATAGCTAATACACTTTGAACTGCAATAAAGTAATTTTTCAAAAGATTTGATAGGATCTTGGAACACTGTCATCTTTAAGAGTATTTTATATATATATACGTAAAATATCTAATATATCTCCAAGTATTAATACAAAACACCAGTATTTTAAGTTTTCAAGTAAAGGCAGGAAGTGAAACAAATCATTTGGTACATGCTAATACAGATTAAATGGGAACACATGCTTACAAAACTATAAGAAAGTTAAAAAAGATGGAACATGTTCCACAATTCTGAGATTTTGACACGTGAAGGACGGGATATAATAACTCACAATGTACATGAACAACAGTGGAGGCATTCTGGCTCCAATAAGGTGAACTGCAAAAATTTTAGTGACTCAAGCATTAAACACTGGATTCATAAAAGCAATTTTTGACCAGAATCTTCAATAAATTGTAGGCATTTAAATTTTCAGTTATTTGGAAGCCTGAAAAAAGGTTTTTCATTGTTTTGCAGTCATATTTAATGCCTATAATTGACACTGATGGTGTGCTGAGTGTCTAGAATCCTAGATAGTAAAATTTTAGTCCTTTAAATACGACTAAATAAGATTATGGAGAAATTAGATCTTTTCTTGTGGACACCTACAGCACCTACAGTTTAGCGCATCAGAAAAAAATCCTGGTTTTAGTGAGAAGACAGAGTTGATGTACTGACACAGAGGTGCATCAGTTCAACCAACAATGTGAGATAAACCTGAAATGAGACAGCACAATGTGAAAAGACATGCTTTTCAGGTTTCACCATAGCGCAATAAGAACAGCTTTCAACTAAATCAAAGCAATAAATCTTGAAGCCATAAGCAGAAATGAAACAGTGCCACATCAGTTTAAAGAAATAAGTGTATAGAATCACATAGACCTTAACATACAAAGCTTTGTTTGTTTGCACTGCTATAGTAATTAAAAAATTCTTAAACATAAGATTAGGAGACTGACTTTTCAGCTATGCAAAATACCTCCATTTGTCTGGGAAAAATTATGCCTGATCTCATGCTGTTGAGCTCAGCTGGCTTTTCAGCATTGAGTTCAGTGAAAAGCAGAGCCTGATGTCTGCTATATATAGTATTGCAATTACAAAAATGTCTGTGAAAAATTGTTAACAAAAAGAAAGTCTTGGTGATGGAAATAGAAGTGTGGCATTTGAATTAATGCATTCTATTGCCTTCAACCAGTACCAGACTTTACAAGGGGAAATATCTAGATTTAAGAGGTAGGATTATAAACTCGTTGTTAAAGAGTAAAATCAGAAATTCCCTCTAAGAAACTCTGTTACAGACACAAGACTTCAATTCCATATTTACATGATATCAATGATACATTGCTAAAGCCACCTGGTAATAAAATGGCCAACTCCAAATGAGACAAAAGGTGTAAAGCATTTTTAAAAGAGAGTAGCATTCATTTTCTCACAGAATGTTCTCTGACTTTAACTTGAAATTAGGCCATGATTTCCTCATTCTGCCATCAGCTAATATAAGCACCAGTTATGAGTCAGTCAGATACATAATGTAAGCAGGCATAACTTCATGCAACTGAATTATTTGAACATAAGACTCTAAGAAGACAAAGCTCTACAAATCTCCACTCAAGCATATGGCAATGTACATTTTGAAGGATGTTAACCTGTCATCTCCTCATGCCTTGCAACGACAATGTCGACTCTAGTTAAAATCTCATCCTGTTTTGCCAACAGTTCTCCAAGTGTTGAGGTTTACAAATATGAATGAATCAGAAAAGAGTTCTTTATTCTTGCTCTGTTTCAACATACAGTCTGGTCAGGCCAAATTGCCCTACTGAAAGACACTTATAGGGACTGTGTAAGCTTTCCACCTCTTCCATGCCACTCAAGTTTTTTGGGGCTTTCAGTAATGGCAATAGCCAACATTTTCAAGACTGATGTCTTAAGTTACGTATGAATTTAAACAATGTGCAAGTGCCAGACCGTTTGTATAATTTTTCTTCGTCCCACCTGTGAAGCAAGAAATTTAAGAAATTTAATTTCTTACAGAAGAGCAATGATGAATTTATTTAGCAGACCATCATCACTCAGCTGTGGTTCTCTTTTGCATAATGAGTTCTGATGTGTAATGGTATTAAAAAAAAAAAATCTAAAGTAAATGTAAAACTAAGAGAAATTATTTAACTATGAGATTGACTGCAATAAAGAAGACAAAAAGATTGGTTAAGAGACATAATCAAAGATATTGATTAAAATAACCATTACAAAAGAGTATTTAAAGCAGTTTTAGGATTTCATGTGTTATCTCTTCTCCAGCAATTTGTCCCAAAGGAGCTTGGTGTTCAAACATAGGGATTGATTCCCAGTTCCTGATAAATCCGATGCCTTCTGCTCACACATCTCCCATCAAATTTCATTACAGTGTTCTATGAAAGTTGATTGATTAACTTGAATGTGGTTATGCCAGCGAAACAGACAAACTCTTGCTTAATTCAAGTATACGTATTTTACAATACAAGTTTTACTAACTAAATTTAACAAAATAATAATCACTGAAACTAGCACAAAATAATGATAAGCTATCACTACTTAAACAACAAAATTTAATAACACAGCACACAAACACACACACAGAGCATACACCCATGCACATACACACACACGGAGTCACATCTTTACTTTTGCTTACTAATCTCCAGGTATGGTTATTTAAACTATCTTGTTTCGGTCAATCTGGTTGCTATTTTCCAGGAAAATATCTTCAAACCAGGACACTTCCAGGACCAGTCATGTTTAATTAATCTCTCTTATGACCAATAGACATAACCGCTACTATATATACATTTTTTTTTTAGTAATGAGGGTGGTGCTAAGGGAGTGTAGTTAATATTATTCCACATTGCCTGAAACAAACAATAGGATACACGCAGCACACTTTTATGACACTAAGCATATTTTCATATTAAATAAAAATAAATACATAAGTTTCCTTATGTATTCTAGGAGTCGGGGATATCCGAAGGATTTTATATATGGTGTTTTGGCATTGAATTTTGTATCCACTCTTACATTGTGCTTTACATACAAGGAATATGAAGCCAGAGTTATCTATGCAAACACCTTAACTGAGAAGAACCATCAAGTGGCATTTGGAAATTTACTGTGAACATCAGCAAAAGAAATATGCAACTGAGAAACAACTCTAGTAGGGTGTGCTATAAACTTTAATGAGATTAGACTGAAAACTATGCCAGGATTAAGTTGTTCCTTTTGTCTTTGTTCAGAGTGTTTTGTAATTGTTAACAGAAATACAGCATAAAATATTGAAAATCATCTTTTTTTGCATAGCTTAATTGCTTAGTTTTGTTTAAAAGATAAACTTTACCCCAGCACACATACTTTTTACTGATGGTGAGTTTGCAAAGGAAAAAGGGGAAAGAAATGCATATTCTTTTTAAGGCTTACATGTTTTTATCAGATTCTGTGCCCCATTATGTTGTTTTGGATTTTATCTGAAATTATATGCATAACCAGCTCTGACCTATGTATTATCAATATACTAGAGGCAGTGCAAACTTCCCAATAGATGTTATGAAAATCAGACCATTCATTCAACAGGACAATGATGTTTTAATAAAAAATATTTTGGTTTCTCTATAAATGCTTTTTCTCTTCAGCTAATGTAAGGGATCCACTCAATAATATCCCAATATTTTAGCCATGCGCTGGGAACAACAACATTTATACTTCAAACAGAATTGTTGTTAACACTGTTTTCAGCAAATGAGATTTTAATTAGTTATGGTTTAGATGCAGAAGAATGACCTTTCAGAAGAATGCCATAACCACTTGGTTCCACCCATTCTTTCCTCTTCTGGATCAATGAAAATGTAAAAGCTGAAGCAGTATCAGCAGGAAAGATGGAAAATGACTCATCCTAGAGCAGCTCATAACACACCAACATGGGCCCTTTGGATTCAGATTGGGTGGTGGTGGTGGTGGGTGGTGTTGACAAGTGTTGTTTTCCCAGAGAAAAAGCATCAAAGTGAAAACAATTGCCTACCACTTTGCTGGCAAGACTGTTTATTTCATCTTTTGTTTCCATGCAGTGAAGACGACATCTAAACTCCAAAAGATTTGTTCCAAAACACAAGCATTTCTGAAATATCTGGTCATCTTGCTTTTTACCAAAAATTTAAGAAAAGATTAGTGCAACCAGAACTGCAGCTTGCAACCACAATATTATTTCTTGAATAATGCTCATTTTGATAGGTTCATCTACTGTTATTATGGGAGGAGGAAAAGATACTGAAACTGGTTTTGAAAAGCTTTTTCTCTGAATTCCTTGTTAATGTCTATTACCGCAATGTGTGCTATAAGAATAGATTTAGAGTCTTTGGGGAAGGTATAATCACATTTTTTCCTATTTTATGACTGAACTTAGGATTTTAAGTGTAATTTTACACACACCCAATAGATTTTGGAAAATATCTAGTAAAATCAAGTGGCTTCCTGTTGTAATGGGATTGCAACACTGAGTAGAATTATGCAAGCCTATATTCTTCTGACTTAAATATGCTTCCTAAGACACAAAACGAATGGAGAGACTATTTTGTTTTTCAAGAATCCTACCTCAAGGTGAAGCTCAGATACCTCTGTCTAGATATGATCACACATTTGTAAAGATCTTCTAAGGATGTGTCAATACATAACCTTTAAAACTACGACAGAAAAAGCAATGCAGGAATGCTTTAATTTTAAATTCAATGCCTAACAATGCCTCCTAAACACTAACAGAATATCTTAACACCAGGCCATAGAGCACCAGATGGGATACCATCATTCACTCTGTGGTAGTTGTGCTACTGTGACGACGTGCACACAATAATCAGTCTGAAAAAGAGGAATTAGGAGGAAATTTCTATGGCCCAGTAGTTGTGATGCGGGTCTTGTGGAAAGTACCCTTAGATTTGGGACCTTACCTGAAATCACAGGTAACAACCTCTCTTTCCTTGGAACTGTCATTCCTCTGACACTAACATCCTGGAAGAGGCTGGCTGATAAGATAGGCAGTGCAAAAACAAGTTGTCCAAGCAAGAGAAACTAGGCAACTTCTTCTTACATTTACACTACATGGGAACAGCTAAGAAGTAACCAGTTTGAAGGATTTCATACGGATAATCCCAACAAACAACTTTTTGAATGTATCATGTGTTGCATCACAGTGTTTTGCAGAAAAAAAAACAGGTGACATTCTTGTTTAGAAAAAAAGAAATTCAAATCTCTTACACATTACTCTGTTTTGCAGCAGAAATTGTGTACAGGGATTTCTGATAGAGAATATGATCATAAAATATACATCGTACTAGATTTTCACCATCAATATTCATTTTAATATTAATTAATGTTTTAATGTTAAATTTAATGTTAATTACAATATTAGGTGTATGAGACTAAAAATAATTCTTACGGAGTTTTTTTTTCTGCACTTATTTTTGTCTTTTATTATACTTTAACTCTGCAATGCTTCATTTTTCTATGACCAGTTTCCTTGCTTTCTTCTACTGATCAACAGTTCCATTATGTGTGTTGGACCGTTAGAGAACTATTCCTTCATACTAGTCTGTGGGACTTCTCCAAAATTAGCCCTATTCAGGTTTCTCAGGTCTGTAGTTGTATCTCAAGTCTTCCAGGTGTATCAGTCTAAAAGTATCCCATGGTGCCAGCGAGGACCTAATTTCCAGTGAATAAATCATTTTTTACACATTCAGGATTTCTATTATGTACGGGCAGTGTTTGCCAGGATGGTTAATCTGGAGGTGGAGCTGAGATGCTTTGTCTAAAGCTGTGAGTCATGAGTGCTTCAATCTCATTTCAGCCTTGATCCTGTCCCGCTGACTTGAGTTTCTGCCTCGACCTCAGCCCTGCCTTGTCACTATGGATACACTTAGCAGGCTGGACCATGGCTGACTTTGGTCACTGTTGCCAACCTGCTCTGCTCTTTGCTGCTCAAACAGTGTGGCATTGTGCCTTTGTCGGAGAGGGCCCTGCCACCTTTGGCTCCTGGCTCGCCTCTTCTTGCGGAGCAGCCAGTTCTTGCTGCTCCCCAGTAAAGGCAATGACTGTCTCTCTAATCCTACAAAACCATTTGCTTTCATATTATTGAATAAACATGCAAAATTCCTTACAACAATATACTCATTTACATTCTTGATATGCAAAAAATAATAATTTCTTTAAGGATTGGAATCATCCAAGTAACCAAGCGTCACAGGGAACTGACGATGGTCTTCAGACTATTTCTGGATAGGAAATACCATGAACACAATATTTTCTGAGAAACAAAACCACTAAATTCACATTATTGTGGAAAGAAACTAAGTTGAGGAAAAAAAAGGAAAAACAATTCTGCAGGATAGTTTCCTTAGTTTCATCAGTTTCCTTGAGTTGACCCAGTGAAAATAACCTCTGTGTAAGATCATCTCTTGTCAAACAGGAAGGTCCTATGCCTTGCGTGTTCCCCTTCAAAACAAAAATAATTTATAACAGGGGAAAAAAAATGTTATTACTGTTATGAGCAACCTTGTCGAACACTAACCACTTTAAGACCCACAGGGAAGAGGGAAACATTAATTTTTCTTCTCATGCATCCCAAGCATTAATGTACAGCTTCAAGACAGTTAATCTTTCCCTTTTTTGTTCCTGCCAGTCCTACAGTCTTTTTAAGGAAAGATGTATTGCAACATCAACCAAGAAAAATGAGCAAGTCATTTCTTTTCTATGGAAAAGGAATGAACAATCTATGCAGATAGAATTAAGAAACAAAGATGAATAATGAAATGAATAGTTAATTCACTAAGAAGTGCAGTGATGAGGTCACTGAATTTTCACTATTACTTTTAATAACTTTTTAAGAGAGATTGTTTTGAGAAGTTCACAGTTTGATCTGTTAAAACAGCATTTTTCAGCTTTTCATTTTAGCATTTAATTTCAGAATTTGTCAGTTTTGATTAAAAATGTGAGAACAAATTTAAAAAATAATCACATTAAATTAAATTATGTTTTCTTTCCAAATTATTTAAGAAACAAAAAAAAAGTTTAACAATGACCATAATTTTCTTGGAATGTATCTGAAGTAAAAGGAAACAATGTAAATATGTAAATATTATCTCACTATAATACACTTAAGTGTGTAAGACGCTCAAAAGCTTTCATTTCTCCAAAATGCTAATAATTTAAAATAGAAAAAAAAATACTAAAATAGACAAATGCATACAAACATATATCAATATAAATAGTAAATTTCATTGGTTCCATCTTACTAAAGCAATTTTCTCATATAGTTTTTATTAAAAAATACATTTACATACAGAAAAAGGGAGCAGATAAAGATTATTAATTCAGAAGAAAATTAAGATGTCAGTAAAATAGTGTCTTCGGCAATAAAGCCTTGGAGAAAAAAATCTTATTTGCTTATACATCAATTTCATAATCATTTGTAAGAAGGTAAAATTGCTGATGCATGCACAAAAAAATTAACTGATAGTTCTGAAACCTGATGGGAAGATTTTCTTAGTTAGAATGTTAAAATGGCAGAGTTTAAATCTACTTAATAAGGGTCAAATGTACAGGAGTGGAAAAGGAACTCAATGTGTTCTAACCTTATTTCTGTATCCAGGACAAATTGGAAGTAAAAGATCTTGCTGGCATTGAGAGCAGTCTTATGAGAAGATGAGGTGCTCTCTGATGTCAGCTGAAGAAAGCCAAGGCAGAACAGACAAAATGAGATAAATTGTCAAGCAAGTCCAGAAAATATATTTTTTAAAAAATAAATAACTATAAAAAAAAAAAAAACAGCACCAAAAACCCCCACAGTAAAAACACAAGGACTTTAGACAGAAAGCTACTGGAGTTTTGGGGTTTTTTCTCCCAATATTAACAACAAAATAATTTCTTTAAATTATTAGTCAGAGTTTTCTAATCTTTGAAATATAGTATTGCAAGTGAGTAAATTCTAGTTTAGTCCTCTTTTTTTAGAGGTACTGAAGAACTAATTCAAGCCTAAAAAATAATGGTGATTACTGCAAGTTATCATGATTTGATTACTCTTGTGTGGAAACCAATAAAACATTCTCTGGTGCATACCAGGAGCTAGTTTCACAAGTATACATATAATTCTGGGCTTCGTCAACTGGTAAACAGAAACTAAAGAGAAAAATGTGAATTATTTTTAGGAACTACTTAAGAATACTTATTAGTTCCTTAAAATACACAGTTGCCTAAAGCCTTGTGGATTATTTATGATGATTTCAGAGAATGAACATCTGTACATATATTTCAATCAAATTACTGAATTGTTCACTCTAGCAATATCCTTGAACTTTAATCTAAATTTGTCCATGTTCAGCTTTCATACTTAGTGTTTCTTCCAACACTTTCTGCTAGACTGGAGAGTCCACTTTTAAGTGTCTCTTACCTATAGATTGTGATTTAATTAACTGTTTGCATTATTGTTGAACTAGTCAGTTGAGATCCTCAGGTTTTTCATTATAAGGCTTTCTTCAACCCTTTAGCAAGCCTTGTTGCACTCCTTTGAATCCTCCGGTTTTCCGCCATGCTCTTCAGTATGACAAATGTAATTCCATTTACCACCGGTAATAACCGAATTAATATAGGCAGGGATCACATTAACCCTTTAGGCTGTGCCACCAGAGTGGACGCTCATATGCAGAAGATAATCCACTGGTATTTTTAAGCCTTTTGCAGAGTTACTACTTTCCTGTGGAGGTTTTCTTTGTAGCTATGAGAGATATTCCAACATTTGGTCACATTGAAACTTGTAAATTTATATATATGTTTATATACAGATCAAGTCAATATTTTTTTTTAAAAAATCTAGCTTTTCCCACATCTGTCTGATTTCCTCATAGCTGTATACACCACTTTGTTATCTGTGAATGGTAAAAATAACATTTTTTTTAAATTGACAATGAATTTTCTTTTTAACCAAGAGCTGACACAAGCTTTATATTATATTCCAAATAACTTTTGGGAGTAGTATCTACATAGAAGTTCACCTAATTGGTCAAGATTTTCTATTTATAACCCTTTTTTTTTAATCTACTCTTTAACCAGTGTTTAATCAATCTGGTATGCACCACACTAATTTTGTGTCACTCGGGTTTCTTAACCCTAAGATGTGTAGCATCAAGTCATGCATTACAGGAATCTATTGCATTAGCACTTCATCTGTCAGATAAATTCATATTCTCATAAAGTGAAGTTAGTTTGGTAAGACTTATTTCTCAAAACCGTATGGGGAGTAACATTCACTACATTAACCTAGTATTTTTTCAAGAGTAAGGTTCATATTAGCCAGCTTTTCAGTTTTTAAAGGAACACAGAGATGATTAAAGTGAACAATTTTGGAGATGGGCTGGACATGTTTCTAAAAAGTATATATGGATCAAAGCAGTACTTAGTGATGATAAGAAAAAGACTCCTCCAGATAACTATTCCTTTGAAACCCAAGCATGACGAGATTCAACCAAAAAAAAAAAAAAAAAAAAAAAAAGAAAAGGAGAATTTACAGGTGATTTTCGATGGGCCTTATATCCCGATTATACCAGCACTCACACATTAAGTGTGCTACAAATAAGTGAGTCTTATTAAACAACACAAGGAACAGTCTTTGGTAAGAGGTACAAAATGCTGTTCCTCTGGATTTTCCCTTGGCACAATACACCAACAACAGGTATAAAATGAGGTAGCGGGTAAGTAGAGCCTGGTATTTACATGTCGCCTGGCTAAATTCAGCTCAATGGATGTGACTGAAAGCCTTTTTTTTTCACTTCTGATTGAGAACAGTTCTGTAGTAGGCAGCTGCACAGCTCTGAACTCTGGTTGTGTCATATGTCAGCCTCAAGGCCAAGCACTGGACTTACGGCGTGAGCTGAAAAATCTTCAAATGCTTGTTCCATGCTGGGTGTGTTGATCAGTTGCACGTTGACAGCTGTATGCCAGCATCCCATTTTGGTGTTTTTGAACTGGGACCATACGCCTATAATAAGCACGTAGTGTTTTGTAGTATTAAAGACATTTCTTTTTTTAACATATGCTTTTACCTTTCAGCAAAAGGCAGAGCAATTTCCATGCGTTTGTCAGTCTGAGTTAATGCAGTGCTGTGCTACTCTTTTGTCCCACTACATTAGATAAATACTCTATTACATTGATGAATTTTAAACCCAATGTTTATATGCAATTTTTATTTTTCCCAAGGACCAGCGTCTTCTGTGTAACCTAAAAGCAACAGGCTTTCTATTTAAAACTTTCATTTCAACATATTTCAATTTTTGATTCCATCAGTCATTTAAACATACTCTTTAATTAATTTTTAAAGTTAAATGATCCTTTCCCCACACATTTCTGACTTAAGAGACTTCTCTTTTTTAGTGATTGCATCTTTAGGACTAGGAAAATGCACTCATTATGGGCAGCTTAGTCTTTGAATCCTTTGTCTATCAGCAAGCAAGAGAGTGTCTCCTGGATTTTCTTTAATTCCTCTTTCTTACTGAAAGTAGATATTTTAACTAGAACAAAAAATTCTTTCAGTGGCAATTCAGATCTAATCTTTCCAGACCTGGCTAAATCTTGATGTGAGGTGAATATATACTAGTACCATAATTTAGTCACTTTCCTCTATGTATTCTTAATGATGGATTTGTCTTTGATCCTATCAAGACTTTCAAAGCTTGCACACTAGTTTAAGATCTACTAAAAAAAAGCAGTTTGAAATTAGATATTAAGGAAAATTATTAGACTTTTTCCTAATTATGGTTTGAGGCTCATTTAAAAGGCATCAGAGGAATGAAGCTTTTTAAAGTAAGCTGAGAGGAATTATAGCACTTAAAGGCTGTATTGCTGCCTGCTGGAGATTCTGTTGTGATTTCAATGAACTCTTGTGTTAAGTTACAAGACATCGCATGTGTTTTAAAAGGACAGAGACCTCAGGCAAAACACTCAGGAGCAAAGCCTGTAGGAGGACTTGTGTGTGTAGCATAAGAACATGCCCTGATGTTTAATGCATGGTGAGTTAAAAAAAAATCAAAGTCCTTATCTCATCTGAGGTTCTTTAAGGAAGAACCTTTTCAGAAATTAGGTACACCTCTGGAAAAGCAGTTCTGGGATGTACACTGCCCGATACACTAGGAGGGCATCTGAATGTGTCTAAGAGCTTTACTGTGTGAATAATTTTCTTAGATTGAAACACATTTCCTCACAAAAATAAAATAGAAATAACTTTATAATTTCATTTTTGCTTGACACTTTATCACTCCATCTGCTTTGCCTTTTTAGACAGGTATCTGATAGTAGTCCAATTATTGAGAGGTAAACGTAATTTTGACATATTGGCTGATTTATGTCTTCTGATCCTGAAACTACATGGAGGATGTCTAGATAAAAATAAGTTGGTTTTAGTTCCTTTCTCAGATATTGCTGAATGCTCAAGCTGTTTTAATCGGATACAGGTGTATAAATAGCATGCTGAATTTTCAGTATAATTTTCTTTTGTCTTCCTATGTTATCAGAATTCTGTTTGTTGTTGTGGTTGTTTTTTTAATTACATAAAATTTCATTTCCACCTTTTTCTGAGTTACTGTTTCTCTGGACCTCAACTATCTTTTCTCTGAACTTTTTCACATTTTCAGACTTTCTTCTAGAGGAAAATTTCAAATGTAGATGACTCTTAGCTAGATAGTCTTTCCAATATAATAGTGTCGCTCATCTTAATTAAAACTTTTTGAAATAATAGAAAGGGTATAGGAACTGAACCAGGAAAAGAAGAAATCCTTAAGTGTCCACTCACCTTGAGTGAAACAATGGGTAGTTTAGGACAATGAGAACATCCATATGAAGTGTCATCTAAAATTATCCAGCACGATTCATGGTAAATTATTTTTCCTGTTTTAATCACACATAACAAATTTGTAGTCATTGCCTTATCCTAAAAGTCCTTGAAATTAAGTTTTCTTGGAGAAAAGGAGAGGGAAAATGACTTACCTTAGCTACTTTACATAGTACTCAGCTGCATTTTCTTCAATTTTCTAATATGCAAAGCTTATTCCAATCTCTGCAGCTGTTAGTCTAATTGGATGATTTCCTGTTTGAAATGCAGAATAATTTAAAGTGACTAGCAGTTGTTCAGGGAACCTCCCTTTCTAGGACATAACTTAATCTGACATATTCAACACTCATCAGAGATTCAACATCTTTTCAAACTGATTACTGCTTCCTCCATCACACTCCAAGTTCCTTGACTTACATTTAAGTGTTCCAATTTAGAGCTTGATTATTCAAATGAAACTAAGAGTAAAAATCAAGCTTGTTTGTTGTTTTTTTTTTTTTTTTTTAATTCTGCTTCTTCAAACAGTATACTACTTGCACTCTGTAGTGTTTACTAGGTTTCTCATCTTCTGTGATGCAATAGCAAGCTCTGTATTTTGGGTTTTAGCATCGCTGAGATTAAGGATGATGATGTGGGGGAAGTTCATGTTGCATTTTATCAGAATGTATCTCGTAGAAAAATATATTTTTTATCAATGAGGACAAGAGCTTCTTTTGACTCACCTGAATGAATCAAAGGAAGGTATCAGTTTTGCAAGATGTACAAATAACCAAGAAATGATATTTCTTTGTACAACCTCAAAACATAAAAGTTTGCATTTGATTTAATAGGCTCCAAACCTTATGTTAGGCAGGTAATTTTGAAATTGGAAAATACTGAATGTATGAGAGAGAATGTTCCCCTTACTAAGACAGTACTTAATTACATCTGCCTTCTGACAAAAGTCTGCTTACCATTTGACCTTTTTTGGTTGGTTTGTTGGTTGTCCAGGAAAATCATCTATGTATCTCTCATTAAGGTTAATGAAAAGTTACTTGGCTTAAAACCCATACCTGCAGAATAAGCTCTTGAACAGTAAGTAAATGAAAAGAACAGTAAGTAAAGGAAAAAAACATTTGCAAAAAGACTATGCAATAAGCTCTGAAGGAGGGAATGAGGTTTCTTCTATGTGGAAAAAATCTGGGAAGGCATTTACTGAACCATAACGAGAACAGTTCACTTGAGGTTACATCTAGAAACTTGCCTCCTTTGTGAAAATGACTGAGGCATGAGCAGCTCACTAAAAAAAATGACCCAGAAGAGAGAAGAGACAGATACGATTTCTTAAAATATACACTGAGTCCATGGATACCACTTAAACTCAAACAATTAAAACACATTAAAAAATCAAGCTCATTAAATGCATCTGATACAAATCTTCTCTGTGTATTCATGATGAAGGAAACCAAAACACTTATCCAAGGATCATTTTCTAGCTGTTAATGTTTTCTAGCTGGGACCTTAGCAGACTGCTGATGAAAAGTGGCAATCCTCTCTTGTTTCAAGCTGTCATTCCCGTTTTACCTTACATTGCTGACAGGCAAGTTTTCCCTCAGAGGCAGAAATGAAAAAGGAGTTCAAAAGTTGAAAATAAAATCTGCCTAGAGTATAAAATATTGAGGGTGATTTTCTTCATTATTTCTGAGGGGAACAACATGTTCCATCTGTGGGCCATCAGTGGGCAAGTGTATGTACAGTTGTATATGCATTTATTTCCTACTATAATTACTAAATTTTACCAGGTCAAGCCTAAAAAAAAAAGAATAATTTCTCTAAAAGAAACAATGAAAATGAGACTACTATAAAATGTTCCTGCACAACACTACCTGTTTTATATCAAAAAATCTGCTTTGGATTATCCGTACAGAAAACAATTGTTGCTGAGGTTCTGGAGTACATTTTATGTTCTTTAGTTTAGGCTAACTCCACTGAGTGATCCCATGGACTGAGTGACCATTGCCTGATGGAGTACGTTAGCCATCCTCCTGGAGCTCCTTTTCCAGTTTAGTTTCATCTAGGAGGATACAGTTCATGATCTCCAAGACCACTCCATGATTTGAATCAGAACCCAGAGAAGAGCAGGAAATTCTCTTTGGAAGCACAGTCCTGGTCCAGTCTAATTAGATGTAACCTGTTAGTCTAATCTGTTTCTGAATTACACCAATAATTTATTGTTACTGACATCTCTATGTAATATTTCAGGTCTATTTTCATTAAATAAATAAATGTTCTTCAATACTCTTTTAAATTCTTTTCTTTACACATCCAAAATTGAGAAAATATCAGGTGAACTGGATTGACAACATTCTTGCTGACTGGGGCTAGTATTTTGGCTTTCTATTTCTGTAAAGGAGGGTAAATGGAGGAAAGCTTCTTACAAAAGAATTGGCTTTTTAAAATTTTCATTAGTTTCTTTTGAACTTCAGATTTTTTGTAAAGCATATTACAGATGCGATTGTGCATGGAAAAATCAGTCATCAGAGACTTACATTCGCAATGTTCATGAACACTGCTTTACAGAGTTTTTATTTAGTAAAATTAGATGGCATTGCTTTAATCCATTTAAAGGACCTATTATCTTGCAGCTAACGTTCAATAATTTCTCTTACGTAAGCGATTAGTGCAAGTGGGGATCTCAGTATAGCAGTTTGACAGAAGTGTTAAATATAGGTATCATTGGCACACACTGGAAATGGTGATTTTTTTCTTCTAAGAATACAGTCCAAAAGTGAACAAAAATGAAAGAGGAAAGTACCCAGAATGCAATCTTGGCTCATATCATAACAACTGTGTTAATCAGAGCTTTGTTTTGCGCTGTCTGCAATTGCCTTTCAACAGTCAGTACAAAAGTTAGCAAAGCCTGAGCATTCATGTGACAAGAATAATTCCCTTAAGAGTAGGAACTGAAGCTGACTTTCTCCGGAGAGGACATTGCAGAAGTGCAAATGCAAGCACTTGGACGAGGCTTGTAGCATGGTAATTTTAGTAACGGACTACAGGGTTTTGTGTCCAGTTCTTGCTGAGAAGTGCTGGATTTGTCTCCGTGCACCTTACAGTGTGAAGCTGAAGAAAGACAATTTCTGAGTTCCTGTATGACTGCCACATATTTGTACCCATAAAACACTATCTCAGACACTGTTTTGTTTATTTTTACGTTCAGGTCTCTGCAGTTCTTTGGTAAAATCAGAAATCCCTGACCTTACAGATTGCTCATCTCTGTATTGTGAGAACACACAAACACAGTCAGAGCACAGACATGAACCATTTCCCCATAAAAGTCTGCACAGAGGCTTAGAGCTGTGAGGGATATTTTAGTGGAGCTACTCATCTGACTCTAAGTTGCAATAGATACTGAGTGTATTTTGTTTTATAAATATAGGAAAATGCAGCTGCGTTGCCAAATCAAGCTGAGAAAAGCAATGATCCTGACTTGACTGCTGTCAATAAAATTTTGCATGGCTTTAACAAGGTACTTTTCTATTCTGTGGTGCATTTTAGTGCCTGAAAAGAAAATTTAAAATCCAAAGTAAATAAAGCAAAAAGAAAGATAATATAAAAAACATAATCAGGGACCTTTGATTTTGAAAAAAGGGCATAGATAGCAAGCTGGACAAAAATTAGGCATACTGTCTGTGGTGAGGTGATTAACTTTTAACAAATGATCCCGAAATCCCTCTTCTGAATGTGATGGAAGCATTCCAAGTTTAAATGATAAATTCCCTGTTTCCTTTTTACGTGCAGTTGTTCCAGGTAGGAACTTCCCCTCAATAAAAAGACAGGCACTCAATCTACAACAAGTATGATAACAGATAAGTAAGAAAAATTACTTTACAATTTGAAGGGCAAGATGTCAAAGTGAAAGGCAGTAAAAGTAGAAAAGCTGAACAAAGGAGGGCAATAAAAGAGGACAGGTGAGGTGGGTGGGATATACAGCAATGTTTCATCAATTTAAGCAGTTATTAAAAAAAATTAACACTACCCATTTTTCTGATAGAAAACCACAGGAATCTTATTAATAGATTTTCTAGAATTAATACTGGAGGAATGAAGTTGCCTCCACTTTACCAAAAACTCTGTGGTAATTTGTAAGACATGCAATTTCTGCACCTCACACACAGAGTAATGCCAAAAAAATATGTAGTGTCCTGTTGATGATCCTGTACTGTTAATATACATAGTGTCTGACTATTTTTAGATGAAAAACAAAAACATGCTGAAAAGCAAGCCCTGAAGATCACCTCTGCAAGAAAGACGATCCCTTGTGCCTGAAACGTATTACAGAACAAATTGAAGGACAGGGAAACTTTTACAGCAATAAGAGCTCATGAACATACCTCTGGATCAGCTTATTGCTTCTCTAAGCTAATTTGTGCTATGAATTTTATGAATTAGCAGAAAATAAAAGATATGGGAGTTTCCCCATCTTGCTATAATTGCTTCAGATTTGTTTTTCTTTTCCACCTTAAAATATTGGATTATTATAGTAATAGTAATTTTTTTAACAAAATGAAAGATGTTAAAACCTCCTACATAGAGCAGAATTTTTAGTCATTTCCATGAAGACTGAAGTCTGGTTACAAATAAATTATCTTTGACTATGACTGGTTATTTTTTTCCTAACAGCTTCCACGTGTTATGTCATTTGCAGACCTTACACTAATAATGTGCCCCTTAGGCTTTCTCTGATGACACTGTTGAATGTTCCTATGACAATTTACAGCAGCATGATCTTCTTTTGGAGAAGCTGACCTAATGCTCTCAGTGTGTGGTATTGAGCTTGAACTGCGTTATTACCTAGGAAATTGAGGTACTCTTAGAAATTACTGGAAGATAACAGCTCCATTTTGTGACAATTTCTGAGATTTTAAAATGCATTTGTCAACTTCAGAGTGGGGAAAAAGCATCCTGGTTTTTTGGAAAAATCAATGATGTCAAAATGTTTATTTTACTTTCAAATTTATTTCTGACCTCTCCCTGTCTCTCCAGAAATGATCAGAGTTTGCCTTGGAAGGCAGAAACTTTTCTGTGGAAAGGGACCTGGGAGTCCTGGTGGACAACAGGATGATCATGAGCCAGCAATGTGCCCTTGTGGCCAAGAAGGCCAATGGCATCCTGGGGTGCATCCAGAAGAGTGTGGCCAGCAGGTGGAGGGAGGTCATCCTCCCCCTCTACTCTGCCTTGGTGAGGTCCCACCTGGAGTGCTGTGTCCAGTTCTGGGCTCCCCAGCTCAAGAAGGACAGGGAACTGCTGGAGAGGGTGCAGCAAAGGGCTACCAAGATGATTAGGGGACTGGAACACCTCTCCTATGAAGAAAGACTGAGGGAATCGGGTCTCTTTAGTCTAGAAAAAAGTCGGCTGAGGGGTGACCTTATCAATGCTTATAAATACTTGAAGGGTGGGTGTCAGGAGGATGGGGCCAGGCTCTTTTCAGTGGTGCCCAGTGACAGGACAAGAGGGAATGGGCACAAACTTGAGCATAGGAAGTTCCACCTAAACATGAGGAGGAACTTCTTTACCTTGAGGGTGGCAGAGCCCTGGCACAGGCTGCCCAGGGAGGTGGTGGAGTCTCCGTCTCTGGAGACATTCAAAACCCGCCTGGACGCATTCCTGTGCAACCTGCTCTAAGGTGGCCCTGCTCTGGCAGGGGGTTGGACTAGATGATCTCCAGAGATGATCTCCTTCCAACCCTATGATTCTATGATTATCACCAGAATCCATGAGACTAAGAAAATTTTGTCTTTGAAACCTTTCTTTTTGACAGTGCAAAGGAAAAATTTATGCCCTAGCAAAAGTGTTGCTGCAGCTCTTTCACAGGTTATTATTCTTTTGCCAGAAAGAAGATTGCTTTCAAAACTTTACAAAAATCTCTCTGCAAAAAAAGATGGCTTGTCAATAGCCTTTTTACTAAGTAAAAAATGGAAAAAATATAATCAGATGAAGGTATTTATTGCATATTCAGTTGATCTCCAGGTACCTGTTGGAGTTGAACAGAAAGGAAGAAAGGCATAGTGAAGGCAAACATATACTAAATAGCCTGCATGAAGAATGATCTATTGGAACACCCAAAACGTAATCTTTCTAGGGTAATTTGCAAGATTTCTTCCCTGAAAAAAATACGGAAAATTAATTATGTTATTTTCAAGAGATTAGGGTTTATTTAGAATGGGGAGCATGCCTGCAAACTCTTCACTAGTCAATGGATTTAGGCTCCAGTTTGATCACAGAATAAATCTGTCTTTAGGTCTTGTGGTATGAGATCAAAAGAAAATCCCATAATGCAAAGGAAGAAGCCAATATAAACTCATTCTGTATGGTCAGTTTTGCTCAAAAGATGTTGCTGTGCTAACTTTGAAGTTTCAGGCTATCTCCTGGAATAGTTTTCAATGTATTATCTGTATTCCTACATGCTTGAATAGAAAGGGTTTTAAACACTGTACTGTATGCTTCAGTGCTCATTTGAAGAATTGCCAGCAAGCCCCCTTTCCTGCCCTTCTTTGTCCCCAGTCTGGATCAAATTTTTATTTTTATCTATTTGGTAACACTCAGATACAATGTTAATGGCTATTGAAGCATGGAAATAAGGCATAAAAATGACTATTTTTGCTAAATACTAAGACTTAATGCAAACAGAACTAAGCAAATGCCTATTAGTTTACAATGTTGGGGAACTATACGTAATGACTCTGTACTGCCATATTTTTTATTGTGCAGCTTGCTTTGTTTGTATTCGTGACTCCTGTGACTACTTTGCCTCTTGTTCAATTGTTAATGAAAGCTGGTATTAGAATTTTTACAGCCTACTGATGTATTTTTGTTAGTTCTGCTGTCTGTTGACTAAAAAAGGGTTCTGTGTGTGCCTTCACCAAACTGTAGTAAGAGACATGTAATGAGAAATAGCCAGCAAATGAAGAAAAAGCAATGAAGCACTGCTGCCAAGCTGACTTCCAAAAAAAAAAAAAATTATCTCATTTAAAAAATGAGTAAGGAGAAAAGTGGTACGAGTGCTACAGCTGGGGTTGTCAGAGAAAACCCACTTCAGAAAGTAAAACATACTGCAGAGTTCAGGATTTTTTTTCTAACTCATCAGAAAGGAGTTCCAAAAAGAAAATGCAGATGTCACCAAATAAGTAGTCAAAAAAAAGAGAGAACCATCTGTTGTATGATTTTTCCCCCCTCTAGGGGGAAGGAAGACCTTCATAATCTGAGTCAGACACCTACAAATAGAAGACCTATGGAAGGGGATTTTTTTCCCACTACAGCTGGGAGAATTTAAAACAATATGGGGTGGGGAAGGGAAAGGGTAGAGGAAAGGGATGAAAGAGTAAGGAAAGAGAGAATTTTAGAAATTTTAAAGATTTTAGTTGTTCTTTACAGACATTTGTAAATGCTGTTTATAGAGTTATATTTATATTTATAGTCTTTGCAAAACAATGGCAAAAAGTCAGATATTAGTATGTGTATCCACTAATACAAATTTCAGAGGAAAACCTGTAATTTTGTTAAAAATAGATGTAACCATGGGTCCATTAGTTTACAATTAACTAATGTTATCAAAAGGTGAATTTCTGTTGAGAAAACACATTGCTTGAAAGATAAGAATACATTGAAGATTGAGTTAAAATTCTGCAGCTGCTGTCTTGAACAGATTATCCTCAAAGATTAAGATAATATATATTTTCTGGAAGCGGTAGCCATGAAAAAGGGTAACATTACAGAAATGTAAAACAAACAAGCAATGAGCACTGGTGTGTGACTGCAACCTCCATTTCACCTTGAAGTTCCTGTAGATGGAGTTTCAGAACATAAAGAGATTAAATATTTTTCTTGAAGAGCTTTCAGCTTAAGTCCCAGAACTGCAACCAGGTCCTACAGGGTGACCTGGTTCGAAGTTAATGGAACTCTGCAAGGATGCCAAGGTCACTCTTTGCCAAGCCTCTGAGAGAGACTCAGCCTGTGTCAGGTCTGACAACAGGAGTGATGACGGTAGACAAAGTAACCCTGAAGCAAAGTCTGAATCAAAATCAGGTCGCATGTAAAGGAATCATTGGGGTTGCACTTCCTTGCATCAGCGAAGAATCTGGCCCTCGGGGAAGGAAGGTTAGTGGCAGATGGTGGAGGGTTCTGTGGATAGACTTCAGAAAGGGCAGTAAAGCCATAGAGCAATGGTGAAGATCTGTGGAGGCAGAATGACACAAAGTGAAATACTAGATCTTGATTCAGAATACTTTCATTGTCCTCTTTACCCCCTTCTTGTATAAACCTTTTAATTATTTTATATATTTTTACTGCTCTTCACTCTAAGATCTGTTTAAACTGAAATACTTAGGTGGATCAAAAATTTTTTTGTTATGAAAATGTGATGTCTTCCACACTGGGCTCAAGTAGTGTGTAAGGCCTTTCAAATGCTGCTAAAACTGCAGAAGAAAAAACAGAGGCAGCTGCAATGGACCTCATAAATGAAAGCTTTGCAATGTGGTCAAAATTTGCAATGAGCTGTTTGAAACTGAAGGTTTAAAAATGGTAAATAGAAACTAGGGTTTTTCAGAGCAGATTAAATGAATATGTCTCCATCCTTATAAAGTACTAAGGTAATAGTATTTAATTAAATCCTCTTGAACCATAGATGACTGAACAACAGGATTTATCACCAAGCAGCTACCTTCTACTGCAGATCTCCATACTATGTTTCATAAAATAACTTTGTTAACAAAAAATAAAATCCAGTATTTCAAATGATATCCATCAGGAAGATAGCAAGGACATTGGCAAGGGCATTGAGCCAAGCAGAGACAGGGAATTTGGTAGGTGGAATGTCAGGAACACAACACTGAGTTGCTCGCTGACAATAAGCCTTTACCACCCAACTAAAGATGGGAATGCAACTGAAAAAAAAATCCCTCCCTTATGAGTTTCTTTCCTTGAAGAATAAAAAATATTAGAGGAAAACGATTTGAGACCCGTATGGTGTCTCCTATATGTGGGAGGTCTTCATATTCCATCTAGTTGGACAGCAGTACTAAATTCATCATAATCAACCATAGACATTTGATGATGAGGCTAAGACTGCTATCAGATGCACCTGTGAAAGTGGTTTTAATGTTCTTAAGACTCCATTTATATAGAACAATGGCCACTGTCTCTTCTGGCCTATGCTATACAAGAGGTCTGAAGCACATGAAAAGAATTGTAATATACATTTGCAGGCACCACAAGATGCTTCTTTGTCAAGAGCACTCTATATGCAATCATACCACAGGAAATCAAGTCTTGATTGAAAAATGTAGATCTGCCTCAGGGAAAAATACGGTACCAAAAATCCCACTGTGAGCACTTGAAGCCAGGACAGAATTACAATTAACAACGGAAAAATTGTCAGGTAAGATATTCCCTTTAATACATTTTTTTTCTCCCTCATATTAAGTCTTTATATTTCCATTGTGGGACTTAAACTTTAAAGACACTTGGTTTGAGTCTGCTTTCTACACTAATTACAGACACTAAGCATCTGTTGGAATGCCCTCTGGTTACCACCGGAATTTAAACTACTACTATTCCCCACAGTATAGCGATTAAATCTTTGTGTTTTAAGTCTATATTCCCATGCACTTACTATGCAGTGAAACAGTAGAGACATCTGAAATATGCAGCTAAATTCTAACACATTCTGATAATGAAGGAGGTAAGGCAATCATTCACAGATCTTTTCAAATGAAATACCTCCATTTCCCTATTCAGATACGCAACTTCTAATTGCTGTTTTTCTGAGAATAGTACATCCAATATAAAGTTCTCTCCAGTTTTGGAGAGGTAACACTGAAAGAGAAATTACAGATCTCTCTTCAGCATTGCAGCTTCATTCTTCACATCTGTTTGTTAGTCTCGGAAAATTGTTTGCTTTCCTTTTGGAACTGCACAGTGATTAAAAAAAGGCCATTTGCTCAGAAAACTCACTGGTTTGTCTTTCTGATATCTCTGCAAATTTTATTCTGCCTGTAGAACTGAAAATTCTCAAAATATTAAGTCTTGGCTTTTCTGCTTTATTCATATGGGGAAACAATCAGCCCTCTATTAGTTTGCTCAATTTCAATTCTATTCCTTGGAGTTTATCTGCTTTACCTGAGAATGCAATCTCCCAAAACAGATGTTCCCAGCTGTGAAACCTACTGTAATAGACCCTACATTTCGGATTTGTTGTTCAGTTCTCCAGCTTCTCTGTCTCCAAGGCTGATTCATTGTGTCTGCCCTAAGACTCATTCAGGTCCTGCCATCTCTCTAGCCCTTTCTAGTAAACTGATATGAAATGTTGTGGTCTCCTAGATTTATTTTGTGTGGGTAGTTGACTGTTGAAATAATCCTGTTCTTTTTTGCTTCTTGTGAGACACATATTTGGAACGCAATAATTTGATCACATATTAGGGGGGTGAAATAATATTTCCAACAGTGACTGCCAAAACAGCACCCTTCACTACATCCCCAAATTTCTATCTTAACAGAGCATTTTAATCTCGGCTACACAGGCTCACAAGCAAAATAGAGCTTAGATGTCCTAAGTTGGATTTCAAAATTTTTTATGCCTGTATCCAAAATCAAGATTCCCCAAGGAGTCATTGAGTTGCTAATTAATCCTGCGACCAGCAGACTTTTATGAGCATTGCACTATTTTGCATTAGTATCTTTCACAGCATGCTCGAAGCATCTTGTCCTAAAAAGGATGACTGTCATAGCTCAGTTAAACCCTCTGCAAAAGTAAAAATAACAACAAAAAAAGGCATTTCTCTTCTTATATAGCTAGAGAAACTTGATCCTTATGGCATTTTCAGTCCATAAGTACTGAACTAGGACCCATGCAGGTATAGCTAAGACCTTGTTGGTGTGCTAATTAATATTCATTTTTATCTTGGATCTAGGCTACAAGGTTCAATTGTCTCTTCTCCCTTATGGTCTTCTGACAATTTCTAAGTCTCACAACAGATAGTCTATAGGAAGCCATAAGATATTTAGGGATAAAGGAAGGGAAGCAATTAGGATGAAGGGAAACCACTTTTCACGTTATCTTTAGTGTAACGGTTCTAGCATTGTGCTGGGTAGGGAAAGCAGTGAGTGAATGTGGTACTGATTAACCAGCTGGTAATCCAATACAGTAACAGGAACTAGTGTATGAACTGGAACTCACATCTCCCTTGCTCCCAGTTAACACCACAGGTAGTGAGCTGTCTCCTCATGCATATGAGCTTCAGCTGACAAGTCATTTATGACAGAATGACAGTGGTGAGACACTGGAACAGGTTGCCCAGGGAAGCTGTGGCTGCTCCACCCCTGGAAGCTTTCAAGGCCAGGCTGGATGGGGCTTTGAGCAGCCTGGTCTAGTGGGAGGTGTTCCTGCCCATGGCAGGGGGTTGGAACTAGGTGATCTTTAAGGTCCCTTCCAACTCTAATCGTTCTATGATTCCATGACTGATGTCTTCATTCCTGTGTGGATTGCAGCTTACATTTACTTCCCAGAAGAGTGCATGAAGAACCAGTATATACTGTGTTCTGGGGAGGAATACATATTCTACCCTTCCTGTTGAAGCCAGTCCACTGTGCAATATAGAATATGAGAATGATTGGGACAGAACTGGAACCACCAACTCTGGCAGCTCCAAACTTCACATATATGATGTGTTCTGCATTGGACATAATGCAAACAGGCAGCAGACCAACTCCACATTGTACATATGGTGGCCATTATCTGGAATTTCTGGATCATGTCCAGGGAATTAATTCCCAAAGCAATAAGGTGATAGATTATAGCTAAAGGCAGCACATTAGCATCCAGATTGGAGGATATGGTAGTCCAGCTGAAAACGGAGCTTGATTCAGTGGCATAGGAATTAGTGGTTCAGCCAGGAAGGGGAAAATTTGATGTCCATTACCGCATTTCCTAGAATTTATTTTTTAATCTTTTTTCCCCCCCAAAGAAAGCTTTCTGAAAGTGAAAGGAATGTCATGACTATGCAATCACCTAGAGCTAACATTCATATGTAATCACTGTCGTGGACAATAAAATACTCCAGAATGAAGCCATTGAATTGAATAATTTTGAGTACCTACAGTATCAGTTTAGGATCGTTAGAAAACTGATGCACTCTTACCTAAACAGGTGCTTCAAAGTCCCAAACTGAGCAGCATGCAAGCAGCCTGATTCTCAGCTGAATAATTGTAATCTTCCTAATCTCTCTCTCTTTGTTAAAATGCCATCTGACCCTGGAAGAAGGTAAAGGCCTGTCTCTCTCCAGAATCATCATATCTTTGCCTGCAGGGCCTCATCTGCTTGGTGCTCTCAGAGCAAGTCTAAGAGCTCCAGCTCTGTCCAAAATGTGTCTGCAAACATGCCCATCTGCCAGTCGCTCTGTATCTAGGGCACTACTGAGGTTAAGGACATCTTAAATATAGGTGGCTCCTTTGCTTGAAAGGTTTTTTTATCCAGGCCTCTCATTTCTTTTCAGGCCTTTTTGTTCACTGGTCTGTTGGGTGTGTCAGGATAGGGTGGAAATAAATGCATTCAGTTTCTGCTGTTGGAAAGCCTTCTTCTTTGCATGAAATACCTAAATATTCAGCAGATCCAAGAGAAAATAAGCACAAAGATAACTGTAATTTAGTGTTTTGACACATCTGAGGAGGAATAGACTGGAATTTTGCCTTTGCTCTATTATTTTAATTTTATATTAAGTATTCAATGGACAATAGACTGATATCTAGGCTTTCTTACCTTTTCTGGGTGAGCTTTCTACTCAACACATTTTAAACTTGTGGTTCATTTTCTCTCTTTCCACTCATTTCCAACACTAAATTGCTCCAAGTTAAACAATACTTTCACTGAAAGGTACTGAGAACCTTCCCCACATTCTGCAAGAAAATAAAATATCTTAAAGATTAGGTCTTTCTTGTGTGGTAAGACATATGAGTTTGAACACTCTTCAAACACTCTTACCATGCTGCAACTGTAGGGAGATGTAACTTTCAACTGAAGGCTTTTAAGTTGTCTGTGTATCAGAAATTTCAAAATTATTTTCTGGCAGAGGTAAGGGTCAATGAAACAGATCAATCCAAGAGAATGTAGGCACAAGGCAACAGACACGAATCACCTGAAAGAGGAAGCGTCTCCTGTTTTCACCTTCTCCGACGCTGCAACTCTTCATCTTGCTTTCCAACAGAGTAAAAGATTTCACCAGCTTCTACTCCACAAGGAAGAGGAAAAATAGTCCCGTGAAGGAAAAAGCAGGTGGAGTCTACTATTACTTATAAGCCTTTCCTTTATTAAAGTAAAGTAATTGCTTTTCCTCCAGTCCGAATCCTAGGGATGATCCATCACAGCTCCAACATCATGATCTGCTGTTCACTTCTGGCTCAGGATTTCTGGTCAAAACCTGTTCTGCCCATTCTTTTTAAGCCCCATAATCCTACATGGCCCCTGGTGTTTACATAATTTTCCATTCTCTCAGAAGTGTAACGATACCTTGATGTGATGGGAAATCACAGTGGTAGGAGTCTCCTATTAAGTAATGGGTCAAAATGGGATTTTTGTTATCCTTTATTTAATTTTAACAAGGAAGAGTATGATCCCTTTAAATTCACAGCAAAATTTTTATTCATCCAGGATTTAAATCTACATAAATGTTAGAGGGATGTATATAGTATATTTTATTTTCATCTCTTTTATTGATTTGTTTCATAGACTTTTCATTTTCCACTCATGCACAGTAAGATAGAAATCATAGTTGTGTGAATGTGTCTTTAACAAATAGCTGTGGTTCAGTCATCTCACAACATCATTAAACCTCACTGATAGCTCTGCTCTTGTTAAATCACAGGCTACATCACTAATCACCAATATTAAGAACATAACAATAATTTTCCATAAATGTAAAATGTCTGAAAGAAAGATTTTCCTCTGTTCTATTAAATTTTATTATAACAAAAGATAATACATTTAACAGACAGAAGTATTCTACTAAACGTTTTATTATGTCATTAAACCTTAAATATCTTCCAGCTTTCAAGAAAGGAGAACAGATTATGCATTTAGGAGACTTCATAAACAAAGCTTGAAATTTCATTCAACAATTAAGAAAGTAAAGAAAAAACTTTTTTCACATATTTTTCCCATGGGTACTTTTTTGCACCCACTTAAATCTGAAATAATATAAACCATTGTAAGTGTATATAAATCATTGTAAGCGTATATAAATGGAAACAAACTTAACCTGTGCTGTACTATGTAGACTACAATTCTTTCACAGATATTATTGTTGTTCATTATTCAAAGGTTACCACTGAAAAAAAGAAGCTGGCTGTAAAGAACAGGGAACAGGAACAGCAAAGAATAATTACACCTACAACTGTAGAATATACTTAGAATATAGTTAGGCAGCACACTACCAAATTTAGCCGCAGAAAGGTACTTTCTGTGTGATGCACTATTTCTCATTTTATTATAAGAGTGGCTATAAGATTAATAAGTGTAAAGTTCAGGAGTTTTCAAAATGCAGGTCACTAGTTTGTTGAAGAGATTAAATTTCCAAAATGTTTTAAGCAACTTTTAATTACTTCCTCTTCTTTCTGATGCCTCCAGAAAGGGCTGTTGGGAGCAGCATGTAATTGGGGATCAACACCCAAGGCTTAAGTAAACAAATCTGTTCCTAAAACTGGTCACCTCTGACAAACAAACCCTCCTTGCTCTCTGTTGAGCCGGCACGGTGCGAGGGGCACGTTCCTGCACCCTGGCACTGGGGATGGGCAGAGCTCTGGAGTGCTCGTGGGCACCCCGCGTACGGGGGGAACCCTGAATTCCACCTGGGGCTGGATGACGCATGAGGCAGATGATCATCCTTGAACGGTAGCAGTCACATAGGCTGAAAATGAGGTAGAAACTACTGCCAGAAGGCTTTAAAGAGCTAAAAAAGCTCTCAGGCTCTGGGTGAAAAATGGATTAGATGAATGCGTGGAGAATGGGTCTGTTTATGCCTATTAAAGTCAGTGAACCAGATGCAGCCTCCAGCTCAGGTGTCCCCAGCTCACTGACTGCCAGAAGTCCCACGAAGCAGAGAGCTGTCAGCGTCTGGAAGGCACCGGTGGCCTTACCAACCCTGTCCTCATGGCCTCCCCAACCCTGCCCACAGCCCAGGACCCCATTGCTGCGCCCGAGGGCTGTCGGACCCTGCCGTGGAAGCTGTCTCCAGCTCTCACAGACACTCTGCCCAGCCACGGGGCCCCTGAGCCAAGCCCTAGCCTTGACTTATCCCGCTCCCCAGGGAGGTGTTGAAGCTGGGGGCTGGGGATGCCTGGACTGCCCCCGGCTGCCCTGTTCCCTGTCTGGGGCAGTGGGAAGTGCCGTGGTGGTCAGGCCCTGCCCTGGTCCCTCAGGCAGCCTGACAAGAACTCCTGTAGATAACCCGTTGCCATATTCTTCACTAGCGCAGTCCTGACCGCTGTCTAATTTACACTAGTCCCGGTATCACTGAAAAAAAGTGGAAAAACCTGAGCATAAAGGCACCAGGCTGACAACTGGACCCGGAGAAAGCAATGTGTTTGTTTCTGAGTGGCACGTGGATAAGAAGATGACTGGGCTCCAAGTGGCTCAAAACTGGTCAGATAATGGGGACTTCCTCAGGGAAGCACAGTATGTCCACATGCAAAAGCCTCTCTACAGAGGCTTGAAAACACATCAGAAATAGTATGAAGACACTTGGATTGATGTCCAGTGTCTATAAAATAGATATTTTCCAAATAATACCTGTGTATTAGCAGCCATAAAGACAAGCAAATTGAGAAACTCAGTGGCATAAAGGAAGAATGAGTAGTTATGCTCTAAAAGACAGTTTGCTTTTTTAAAAAAATGACTGAAACTCAAACTTTGGCCTTATTAATTTGTCATAATGCTTTAATTGCTCCCAGATGCTTTAGTGTGACAAGACAGAAGTGGAGGATGGTAACTCTTGTGACTTCACAGTAACAAATACTTTGTTCAAGCATAATAATGTGGGATAATTACTAAAATTGGTCAAAACTGTAAAAGTATAGCATTGTTCATAGCTTAAGGAAAAGCATGAAATCAAGAGGCTTCTGCGGTGGAAAACAAGCCTGCACCTGGCATACAGGGAACACACAATATCTGCGGATATGGGGATGGAACAGAATGTCAATTCCGTGGCCGTACCTTGTGTCCATAATGGGAAAGAAGATGGTACTGAGACCAGATAAAGCGGCTTAGTTGGACCCAGAGCCAACATCCTGTCAAATTTTGATGAACTGCTGTCCTTTGCTTGAACTTTGCTCATTATAAAGTCATTTTAATGCATTTTAATACCAAAACACACCTCCATCCCGAAGGCTACCCGTCTCCAAGGTGTGCCCACTCCTCTTTGAGTCTGCACCCTGAATTTTTCATAAGCTTTACCTTTAATTCGAGGTGAGAGAAAATTACACCAATCACAGTAAAGGTATTTATGACTAAAGTCATTCAAACTCCACCTTGAAGGTAAAAAATTGTATAAAAATGGCCCGAGAATGGGGAGATATGAGGGAAGACACCATCAGGGAGACACCATCGGAACGAGTCAGGGGAGAACTCCATCACAGACTGCCTTTGACTCCTGGGACCAGTCGACGGGCTGAGCCTTTCTTCCCCCCCATAGGGACGCCTTTGGGTAAGATTTAGGCTGTACTAAGTGCTTCTTCGTGAAACTTAGAAATCTCCCTAGAGAATTTCTTTTCTACATTTGTAGCAGGCTGTATTGTTTATAACTTTGCAGCGCATTTTGTACAATTAACATTACTTTTATTTGCATGTGCTTTGCAGACAGTGTATTTATCACCGGCAACCCAAAGAACCTATATATCTGTTGCTTAAATAAACTGCACTGTTTAAGTAGCTAGTCGTTTTGGTTTCTCACTGAACGCGACTGCAGACTCAAGGGCTGCCGTGCTGGTTCATGAGCGCGACTAGACTGAAGGTGCAGCCTGCTATTAGTGTATCCAAATCATAATAGTTTAATACTTTATATTAAACGGAATTGAATTGCATTGAGAGGCGAATTGGGCATCACTCAGAATTTAAGCCTAGCTGCACCTAGCCTCCCACCTCGCTGAGGAGTGTTAGAATGCAAGGGGGTTTATTTTCTGCCAAAATTGTTTTGCCCCCCCTGCTTCACGCAACAAATAAGAGTAAGGTAAGGAACTTTCCATTAGTCATGGGTCAGTGGATTTACAGTCAGATTGACTGCCTCATCATTTCAACAGGGAACTATCAAAGTGTGATAGAACTTCTTTCCTTTAAAGAGGTTGACACAGAACCGTTCATAATTTACCAACAGACAGCACTGAAATAAAGCTTTCAAGTAATAAGTTGCCTGTTAATGTCCTTAGAGTTCATTTTAACATATACAAGCAGCAAGTCCATGAAAGAATTAGATAAATAGAAAGTGTCAGCCAGCTTCTGTACAGATGGCACAAATCAGAAAGGGTACACTGGTTCTTACTTTTCTGAAGATGCTGCAGACAAACTCCTGAAGAAACATATTCAACAGAATAAACCTGGCATCATGAGGATTATGTGAGTAACACAGGACTGTGTTACTATGGCCATAGCCATAAACAGAAGTGTAAAAGAAAAAAATATTGCAGCACAAGATAAGAACTTATTGCAATAATTAAAGTGTTGATAGAAAATTGGCTCAGACAACCATGCTTCAACATACCAGATTCTTCTTCAGCAAACTCCTGTAGGAAGGCTACCAGATTATCAAGTATCTTCTGAAAGTTCACTTCAGTAGAAAAAAAAATGTTAGCTTGCCTAATACTGTGATATAGATTGACAAGTTTTGCAAAATATGATCTGAGCCAGAGAGGAGACAGGAAAAGATCTAGTCAAGGAACTTAATTCATAGTGGAAGTTGTCTTCCAGTAACTACAAAAAGAACTGGATGTGGTGCAAAAACTGAGAAATAGTAAAACCCCTTTTAGAATACTATAAACTTGTCAAAATGCTTTGGCAAGTGTGGAAAATGACCCAAGACTAGAGTATAGACTCTGATGATTTTTAATAATAACTAGTATTCTTCTGAGCACCGGGACTAATGAAACGTGGATTCTAGTGTCTCTCTTCCCTGTGATCTTAGACATTGAAAAGCCTTAGTAGCTGAAGGATCTTTCTTGTACCTAACAGCCTATTGTACTTTAAGATCTTTGAAACCTCTAGCATCTCCAAATTTTGATCAACATAGAAGACTTTCTCACTGAAGAACAAGTTTGGATTAAGTTTGAGAGAGGAATAATGGAGCACATATTTAAATTGCCTGTCCTGTCTATGTGAGATAAGACTGGAGGATGAACCTAGTCAAAGTCCCTCTGTATTTTGCCAAGGCATCAGACTAATGTGGAAATCCTTGGGTGTTCATGCAGCTGACTAAAACTGATGGGAATGTTACATGGCCAATATAAAATCTTATCAGAAGTGTGATGATTTTTGTGCTCATATGGCAGACTATACTAATTACTGTGACTTAGATATGGGTATCAAAGACATTATAGAACCTTCTTTAGCTTTTCTATAAATCTTAAGTACATGTATTACATCTTAAATGGAAACATAGAAAATAGCAGGAGAATGTGTCCATGACTAGGTAGAACATTATTCATTTCTATTTCACCAGTTTGATTTGATTTGATTGGACCATGTGAAGAAAAAAATACAATAATCTAGAAAGTGTCATACTTGAGGGAACATAAAGAAGAAAAGATTGTGATAGAATGTCAGTCCCACTCTTTCTGCATCTCACTGTAAGCATGAGCATTAAGCAACAAAGTCATTGGGAAACTTTCTGTCATTGGACTGAGATGGCTGGGTAGATTGCCATGTGTTAAATACACCTCCTGTAGGACAATAGGAAGATTTTACACTGTGAATATAATAATATTTGATATCCTCAAGATAATCAGATAAATAGAATTCAAATCCATTATAAACTTAGGCTGATAAACGGGTGAAAATTACTGAATCATTCTCTCAGAGTTAATATTTAAGTGCCAGTAATAGGCAGAACAGTAATGTAATGCGCTGGATAGTGCTCAGCATGGCATGGCTTCACTTGGCTCTGTGAAGGCCGCAGGGCAGGTAGAAAACAGCTTGTGAACTTTGCAAGTTTTGCATGTAGGACTTTGCCTCGAAGACTAAAGAAGTCAAATCTTCAACCAAATCTTTGAAGATGGATAGTGATTAAGTTTAATCAATAAAGGTTTGCTATTTTAGAGTGTCTTACACGACAAAATCTTTAATGAATAGAAGGAAGCCATTTTCTGGTTTTCAAAGGCAAAGGGAATTTAGGTTTGGGAAAATTACTACTCTACCAACTACAAATTCTTACACTTTTAAGAAGGAAACTTTTTTCCATTTGCTATCTAACCCTGCCAGCCATATATACAGAGAATAAAAGTTCAATATGCGTGTGGCCCAAACGAATTCAAATCAGATTGCAAGTCTGTTAAGGTGTTGTTTTTCTTAACAGAAGATATTTTAAATTGCCTATTTGTGATCTTGCGCTGATTTATAGCATTTTAAGAAAATAAAGCTTTTCCTGAAAAAAAAGTCAGACTGCTTGAAATAAACCAGAAAAGCTTAAGTATCCATAAATGATTCTGCATTCAGAATCAAGGGGAGTAAAGGGAAGCTTTGTTGCTAGGAGACCGTGGCTAGAAGGTATCAGGAGAGATTGCTTTATTTTAAAGATTAGAATCTGTAATCAAAATACTTAGCAGGTAATAAAATAGCTACATGTATCAGCTTAGTGCATTCCAGGTGAAGTATGAGACAAGTGCTAGAAAGCTTATGAAAAGTGCAAATCTTCAAAACAGTTCAGTTATCATGACATACTGGCCTTATAAAAGCAGGTCATTACTTGCTTGCTTGCAATTAGGACAGAAATTCAGTTGGGATATAAATTAAGGGATAAATATTGATGAATATGTCAAGAAGAGACTATGATTTAATTTTTTTCTGGTATTTACATGGTGATGATTTGTAGGTCTCTAAAAGCTTTTAAATTAATAACTGTAAAACGTTGCAGCTACAGAGAAAGCAAGCTTGTCACAGAGATTAAACTGTTTTTAAAGGTAGCTCAATTTTGACAAATACTTTCAGATAAAGGAAAGAAATTTGGAAAAAGTTAAGCTTTTCATACCTACAATTTAAATTAATGGCTTTGTTACATTTATATAAAGTTTTTCTTTTGTAGAAATATAAACCAAAAAGTTACAGATATAATTTAAAACGTAAAAAGGAAATTATAAATAAATATTTAATTTTGTCTTAAAAATGTGATTTTTTTTTTTCAACTTAAGGTTTTGGGGGTTTATTTTGGGTGGAAAAAAGGTGTTATTTTAGTTAAAATGTCTCAACTATTATATTTCAGTGTGACTCAATCAATGGAGAGGTAGAATTTTCATGGGGTATGTGGATGAACCACAGAATTTAAAAAAAATAATTATTTCCTTAATTTTTCAGTTGTGAAACATCTCTTGCTATGTCCATATCGTTACATGGCAGGAATTTTCAGATATCCAGACCTACTGAACGCGTGTGAGAACCCTGGATACAGGCCATATGTAATTAACTATGACTAAAGTTGAAATATTTTGACTTATTTAAATATGATCAAGATAATTTAATATGATGTTGGGTCTTTTTTTTTTTTTTAAAAAAAGTATCGTTCCTGAAATGTTACAACAAATATTTTGCCTAATTGGAATTAGCTGGTATTTTTTCACTCCTACTTCTTTCTCAGTTTCCATCTGACATTTCAGGTCTTCCACTCAGCGATATTACAGAGACATTTATTTTAAAGAAGATACTATTAGAAAACTTGTTCGTATATGAAAACATCCCTCAAAGAGCAAAATAAAAACTGTCAGTGTGGCATATGACTTCCCTCATGTAGTCATCCTAAAGCATCAGAACAGTTACTCATATTTTCTGGTGGGAGGACACCCTTCTGCAATTTTTCTTCAGCGCCAAGCCAGCCTGTTCAACACATGTTAGTCAGCTACAGTTAGGCCCCCTCATCTAAAAGTCACTTAGAGATTTTGACTTTGCAGTGTCAAACTCTTGTTCACAGCAAGCCAGATGATTTTCCAGCACCACATGGTAGCCTGGTAGCTCATTTTCAGTTGTGGTGTTGTACAGGGTGAAATCTTAGCTTTTACCTGCTCTTTGTACGTTACTTACACACCCATCTACCTTTTGGAAAACACTTAAAGGATCTCATTAGGTTGAATAACTGTGAACAGTAAGGCCTAGCAGGATCTACACCTAACTTTCTTTAATTCTTTTCAATGCATTAACATTATTTTTCAATGCCAATGACTAAGCAATATCAGAATTTACAAAATCAAACCCAAGAAGAAATTAAATCCTCTGCATCGCTGAAATCCAGGGAGACCTTCATGGCCACATTCACTTCTTTGGCTGCTGGAGACCTAAAACATTCTGTGATTCTTTGATGTCCTCACCTTTCTGCTGTCTGAAAGTATTACTCAAGAGGAGACACATTCTGAACACATTATGCAACGGCCAAAATCACTCAGGCACTTTTTGGTAGCATCAATTTGCTCATGCTTACTTTACAGGAGCAAGAGCAACTTACAGAAAAGTGCAGTACCTGTTTTCTAGAGGAGGGTGAAGTGATTAAAAATTATTATTTTTTGTTTTAAGATGGGGTTTTAGTTGATGAAATTGGCAAAATGGCATCAGTGTTAAGGCTATGAATTTTCTGAATGGAGTTTCATATATTCAAGCATATGTTGGCATTGACATGCTCTGACAACTTACAGATATATGTGCCATTAGAGAAACTACGTTACAATCAGCAGAAAAAGAGAAACTCCCATTGGGGTCAGGAAATTAGATTAGAACTCAGCCTGGCAAGGGATGTCAAGCTCAACAGGAAGGGCTTCTTCAAGTACATTGGAGGAAAAAGGATGACCAGAGAAGCTGTGGGACCACTGTTGACCGACACAGGAGCCATGGTGACGGAGGATGCGGAGAAGGCGGAGTTATTGAATGCCTTCTTTGCCTCGGTCTTTACTACTCAGCCCAGCCCTCAAGAGCCCCAGGCCTTGGGGAAAGTAACAGGGAAAGAGGAAGACTTCCCCTGGGTGGAGGAGGATCAAGTGAGGGATCAGTTAGGTCAATTAGACATTCAGAAGTCCATGGGCCCTGATGGGATACACCCGAGGGTGCTGAAGGAGCTGGCGGATGTCATTGCTGGGCCGCTCTCCACCATCTTTGAAAGGTCCTGGAGAACAGGCGAGGTGCCTGAAGACTGGAGGAAAGCCAATGTCACTCCAGTCTTCAAAAAGGGCAAGAAGGAGGACCCGGGGAACTACAGGCCGGTCAGCCTCACCTCCATCCCTGGAAAGATGATGGAACAGCTCGTTCTGGGCGTCATCTCAAAGCATATGGAGGAAAAGAAGGCCATCAGAAGTACTCAGCATGGATTCACCAAGGGGAAATCATGCCTGACTAATCTGATCGCCTTCTATGATGGTGTGACTGGATGGATGGATGAGGGGAGAGCGGTCGATGTGGTCTACCTTGACTTCAGCAAGGCGTTTGACACGGTCTCCCACAGCATCCTCCTAGGGAAGCTTAGGAAGNTTGGACTAGATGATCTACTAAGGTCCCTTCCAACCCTAGGATTCTATGATTCTATGATTCTATGATTCTAAATTAGGTTAATAAGATTCATTTAGTGTTTTATTTCTTAAAAATGTGAATATCTTCATACCAATGTAGTAGATGAACTGTTCCAAGTTGAAGACTCATTTGTATATAAAATGAAAGAAGACCTTATCTTGGGAACATATGGTCTCTACAGAGTTAGAAAGTAAACAATTGTAAAAGGAAGAGATAATTATCCCCAGTTTATACGCCAAAGCTAAGGCGCAAATACACAAGCAGCAGGACTCATCTGAACAGTTGTAACTGTCCATAGTGTATGTATCTACATGTAAGATAATGACTTTAAGGTCTCTTTTAAATCAGGATTGAAAAACAGGCACTTCCAAGCTTTAATTCTCAGTATCAACTAAGTACCTAAAGAGCACATAAATCACACATTAGAAATGTATTTTTCTCTCCACTCACTGTAAAGCCAGCTTAATGTCTTATCTCTGTTAAGAACTATGCTTCTGCACAGATAGGTTTAGTTCAATGAATTGTATCTGGATGCATTCAGCAAGTGCATCAGGCAAGTCATACAGCAAAGCTGTGACAGACTTGGAGACTGAATCAAGGTCTCTCAAAATCCCTATCAGCTACCTACCAAACCTCTCTTTTATTTTACAAATAATTTTCGATTTTCTGAAAGGCAAATTTAGATGGAGTGTGTGAATTCCCGTGAATTTTATCTTTCACAAACTCATTAAAGATTCTTTACAATTTGTACTAATTTATTAGGAACTTATGGAGACTACTATTTAATTTTGGTCTTAATCAATAGGTAGCTACCAAAGCAAAGATCTTCTTTCCTAAGGAAAGCAAAAAACGATAGCACTTTACTAGATAAAAATGTTTAATTTATAATATTTGAGTGTTCATTATGCTCTCTGCTCAATGCTGTTGGACAATTAAAATTAATGCATGTATACCAAAAATATGTGCTGCATTATCAGTTTTTAAGAAATCACTACTAGACGTATAGCTGCAAGACAGTTTTTCACCTGAGGTAACATGTCAAATTCAATCATATGCATACAAGGTAAATTTCCTTGTCATTTTCATTTTGCATTTAATTTGGTGGGGATTGTAACATTTTGGCAAAGAATTAGACCCATTGACCTGTGTAGACCTGTACAAAGAGTGGGTTTGGGGGTCTCTCTGGCATTTAACATTCACCAGAAATCTTTCTGTCTCAGCCATGAAAGCATTATGTTGGGATAAAGACAGCCTGTAATAGATTAGTCAATCTCAGACTGTTAGCGTTACTGTGTTATATGCATTTTGAGTCTGCATAACGACAAGTGCAGCAGCTAGATTATTAGCTTACCTTGTATAATTTTTTTGCTTTCTGATCAACCTGACATAGAGCCCACCAAAAAAATCTCGTAGCTTTATTAGTTAGCAGGAACTTAAAAAGATTACAAGTTTTCTTCAGTCATTCTCAGGCAGAAATAGGGCTAGAACAATTACAAGTCTCTAAAGGTGAATTTACTTCATTACCTGCAATGAACCTTTATGTCAGGAAAGTTTTGTCAGGTAGTCTGAAGTAATCCTATTACTAAGAATGAAGATTTTCAGATGAATGACTTAAGGTGGCTGTTATGTCATCTAAATGTGATGTCTACAATTGACTAACTGAAAAGTTGACTGTTCTGCATCTAAGGAACTGAACTGATACCATAACAATCTGGCCTAAACTACAGGCTTAAGATATAATAAGTATTTGTTGCGATTCTTATGTACGGAATCTCATAAGCCCACCACTGCTGTGTGGAATTCCGAAATCCACAAAATGCAAGTAAAATTTTGATGTAATTTGTGTTCATGTGTGTGATTATTTTATAATTACCTCCTTAAAAAATTCTCTATCAGTCAATTCCTTTGAGCAAGTTCTTTGCAGCAAAATGTTTCTTGGAGTTGCGTAGATGTAAATACAGAGCAAATCAACAGCTCAGAAGCTACTTCAAATTTTGTGATTTATTGTAGATCAATGCTTTTCAAATAATGTTTTTGTTTGGTTGGGTTTTTGTTGTTGTTTTTTAAACTTCCAGATCTTTCCTCCTCCCCAAATCCCAAAGAATCCAACAAAACTGTATCACTGATTCTTCCCTTAAAAGAAAGTGTTGACCAAATAAGAACATTTTCAGAATCACAGAATGCTTGAGGATGGAAGGGACTTCTGGAGATCATCTGGTCCAATCCCCTTTCTCAAGTTTTTTAAGGTTATTGACAACATATTTTTTTTTCTTGGTGTTTTATGGACCTATTAAAAATCATCCACGTGCCGCTCAGAGCCTAAGTTCCCCCATGAAAATAATTGCTCTAAATACTTTCGTGTCTAAATACTTTTCAGTGTTTTTTGTAACAAGCACAGACATCCATTTTTCATTCCCTCCCCATACCCCAATCCAGGTAGCTACAAGCCTTCTCTGATCTAAAAACTATGCAGTTACCTTAGTAGATAACCTTATTAGGGTCAATGTTCAAACTGATAAAACCTACTGAAAAATTATTAGGTAATGCATATAGTGCTACACCGAGCAAAGATATATGATTTTCCTATCAAACTAGAATCTGCTTCAATTGATTCCAAGTGTTGCCACAGTAAGGTTTTTTCTGTCTGTGAAAGGCAAAGTATATATACCAAGAGAGATTTTCTTACTTTATGACTAAAGAGTTAATTTGCTTAGAGAAGAATTGTTTGGGTTTGCTTGTTTCTTAATTTTCTTATTTTAGTAGGCAAGTGTAGTAATAATTGATTAAATTGATTCTTGATTAAAGAAAAATATATGTAAAAAAGAAAAATATAAATAAAAAAGAAAAAGAAAAAAGAAAATAAAAAAGACAAAGAAAATTGACAGAAAAAACAAAGAAAAAGACAAAGAAAAAGAAAAAGAGAAAAAGAAAAAGAAAAAGAAAAAGAAAAAGAAAAAGAAAAAGAAAAAGAAAAAGAAAAAGAAAAAGAAAAAGAAAAAGAAAAAGAAAAAGAAAAAGAAAAAGAAAAAGAAAAAGAAAAAGAAAAAGAAAAAGAAAAAGAAAAAAGAGCATTGCTCCATTTGTAAAATGTGCTGTTCATGATCCTAGGACAAGGATGTATGTATTTGCACACTTAGCTAATAAAAAATTAGTAGGATTAACTGAAAGCAGCTTTCAGGTTGCTGAAAAAAAAGCAGAGGACTGCAACAGGCCCTCAAAACACAAGAACATAAGGCCTTGGAAGTACGAGCACAGAATGATACCAAAGGCCACAGAGCTCTAAACACAAATCACAAATGATTTATCACTCACTGATCATTAAAGGAACGCAACCTGAAAACTAGGTAAAACTGGATTTAGGAATAATCAATGGAAAAAGAACAAGTTAATGTGACTTTTGCAAAATTATAAAAATTACCCAAAGTAGACTCAAGAGCTAAGACGAAGAAAACATCAATATCACACTCCTTCAAAGAATGAGGCAAGAACTTGGGTCACAGAGGACTCTCCCCAGCTCCAGTTCTTGAGGAAAACCTTTTATCACGCTTGTGGTCTAACAAGGAAGTGAACGGGTAAGCATAGTATCAGAAGATTGGGAGATAGAAGGAAGTCTGCCTGTATCAGTTTGGCTATTATTGAGGAAGAGGTGTGGTAAACAGATAATTTGGGCAGTAAGTTTTACTGACATTACAACTGGATAAATAATTATTTGATAAGATTGTTTGCATATGAATTAAACTAACAGTAAATTCTTGCCTTCGTGTCTAAGGTTCATTACTGTAGCCTACATAAATTGCAGAAAGTGTTTGGTCTGGTACCCTTATCCTTGAAGACTGACTATTAAATCTGAGTGCAGAAATTCATGGAGAATATAAGTGACTAGGCTTTAATTTGCATGTAACAGCTGGTAGAGAGTATGAGCATCTTCAGATGTTAAAATCTGGATGGCAATTCGGAGGTCTGGAAAAATCTCTCTTTGCCCCAGTACTTTACTGGAAACGCATGTAAAACTGTAATAAAATTTACAGATGAGTGAAATTGGTTGAGAGAAAAGGTATAATTATGTGTAAAAATTGGTTCCTTAGAGCCCCTTGATACGCTTTCCTCATTTAAAGCCAAATCTAAGTCCATAAGCCCAGGAACCAGGAATATAGGTCATACTGGCAGGATGGTCCTGTGTTCTCTGGTAAGCACTTTCCCCAGTTGTGGCTGAGGTAGTAGCTGCCATAGAAGGAGGAGATTAGGTACAGAGTTACTAGGCCAATTACTGGTCCAAGTAAACAGGTTAAGCAAATGCTTAAACAGCCCTGTTGAAGGAGTTCAGAAGAGAGATGGAAAAGAAAATAAATAAGGTTTTGGAAATCTTTGAAGGACTAGACATCTATCTCCATTTAATTTATCAAAGAAGAGATTTAGTGATCATGAAATGATGACAGTAGTACTGAGGAAAGAATTCTGATAGCAGAGAGCTATCTGATATAGCAAAGTCATACCGACATCCAAAGGCTGCCAGAGAACTTTGGGTAAATTCAGTCCAGAAATCAACCATATCAATGAAACAATCAGCGTGATTAACTGCTAGAGCTACTACAAGGGGTCCAGACAGAGTATCTGCCACTAAAGTTTAAACTAGAGCTGTTTTTCTTTTTAGAAGAAGAGCTGTAGCTCATCCAGAGATCAGAAATTACTAGGTGAAAATTTATAGTCTGTGCAATATAAGAGATCAGAAAAGATTATCATAATAGCCTCCTTTGTCCTTAAACTCTGTGATTTATCAGATTTTTCATTATCTGGGATCAGTGTATTAATAGACATGATTTCTATGTGCCTTGATTCTAAAGTCTTTGGTTCCTACTGTAAATTTTCATGAGAGTTTTGAAAGACTGCAAATTCCTTTGGGCGTATATTTTGAATGAAAGGTTTGACTTGTGCCTTGACCTATAAACAGAGAAAATGAATGCAAGGTGCTGCATGCCAAAAGACACATAAGAAAAAACAGGGCTTAGCAGTAGTGAGAATGAAAGACTCTGAATTTAACAGAGGACTCCAAACCCATGAAATCACATTTAAAACAAACTTCTTTCAAATACTAGTAACAGTTAACCATTAACTGTCCATATCCATTTGCCTCTGTGCTTACTTGTTGGCCACGAATTGTGCTCAATTTCCCTTATTCAGTGGCCTAAGAATGTAAACCACCAATCATTCATGTATACGTGTAGTATCTGTGCATACGAGTTTTGCTACTGAACTGTTAAAGAATATTTGAATGCTTGAAATTACATGTGAAATATTTGCTAGACTAAGGTTTAAAACTAAACTGTAGTTGTAATAGACGGGCAGCAGGAAGGAAGGGTATGGAGACATACGTAGCAAAGAGAAATGAGTTAAAGGCAATGTAAAGATTAGTGGTTCCCCCATAAATACATGGATTTACTTCTCTCAAAAGTTTCTAGTTACTTAAGTGAAAGCTAATGTAATAAAAGCATACCTCTACTTAGGATGACTTTGTATCATATCATATTGATATGTTGCTATTAAAGTAAGGGTAAAATAGGCAGGGTTTCACGTAAATTTCTTCGTAGAAATTCAGACTTTTAGATTCAAAGATACCGAAAGGAGATGTAGCTATCTTACAGCAAACTCCCTTCATGCTCAGACTCGGTGTATTTTGCCTCATCTGGCAGTGGGACTTAGAATAAAGCAGGTGCAAGACCCTTAAAGGAACGCCCAAACTGATTGTGTCAAATGTAAAGAAGTTCAATTAAAAAAAAAAGTCTGAAGAAGGGACAAATTCTAGTAAAACACAAAGATTTAGCCAGCTTTCACTGAGTAGAATTTACAGGAACAAAACCTACAAATAAGAAACCGGATATCTGTTGTCCTTAGTATGCATATTTATCAGTTTCAATTAAGTTGGCGGTTTGCCACATTTAAACTTAGCTCTGTCATTCAGACTCTCCTGTGCAAATGAATCGGTTGTGCTTGTACAGCTGAATCCATTTGGGCATTTTTAGTCAGATTTTTCCCTTCTGTTTTCGGGAGAGTTAATGTAAAAGATGCTGATCCACACTCCACATACGGTTCTAAAAATCCATTAGCTGAAGGAATAGTGAAGAAATGGTTTTGATCAGAGAGAACAGTTGAAGGTCAGGTTTAAATAGATGTATAACATTAACTAGGCTTGATTGGCCATGGCTTTGGCATGTATCTCCGAATGACTATGCAAATATTGATGTTCAGTAAACACAGAATACTGAACACACTACTTGAAATTTTAAAAAAGTACAAAACAGTAACATATCAGCTCTGGACAATGTTTTAAATATATTTATTAGAAAACTGTGTGATAAAAAGAATCATAGAATCATAGAATCATAGAATCCTAGAATCCTAGGGTTGGAAGGGACCTTAGTAGATCATCTAGTCCAACCCCCTGCCAGAGCAGGGCCACCTTAGAGCAGGTTACACAGGAACGTGTCCAGGCGGGTTTTGAATGTCTCCAGAGACGTAGACTCCACCACCTCCCTGAGCAGCTTGTTCCAGTGCTCTCCTGGAAAGATAATAATAACTGCATTTTGTAAGAAAAAATAATAAGATTATTAAAAAATAAGAATAACTGCATTTTGTAAGAAAAAAAGAATCCTTCAATACAGAACATGGGTTCTTGTTCCAATGTGGTTTTGCAGGTGTGTTGTGTTTGCATAACAAGGTTTTGGTAATGGGGGGGCTGCAGCTGTGGTTTCTGTGGGAGGCTGCTAGAAGCTTCCCCCATGTCCAACAGAGCCAACACCAGACGGCTCCAAGACAGACCCACTTCTGGCCAAGGCGAAGCCCATCAGCAACAGTGGTAGTGCCTCTGAGATAACATAGTTAAGGGGAAAAAGGTACTGCACAACGGCAACTGCAACCAGAGAGAGGAATGAGAATATATAAAAGACACAACTCAGGAGACACCAAGGTCAGTGAAGAAGGAGGGGGAGGAGAAGCACCAGGTACCGGAGCAGAGATTCCCCTGCAGCCTGTGGTGAAGACCATGGTGAGGCAGGTTGTTCCCCTGCAGCCCATGGAGGTCCATGGTGGAGCAAATTCCCGCTTGCAGGCCATGCAGGACCCCACGCTGGGGGAGGCGGATGGCTGAAGGAGGCTGTGACCCTGTGGNAGAATCCTTCAATACAGAACATGGGTTCTTGTTCCAATGTGGTTTTGCAGGTGTGTTGTGTTTGCATAACAAGGTTTTGGTAATGGGGGGGCTGCAGCTGTGGTTTCTGTGGGAGGCTGCTAGAAGCTTCCCCCATGTCCAACAGAGCCAACACCAGACGGCTCCAAGACAGACCCACTTCTGGCCAAGGCGAAGCCCATCAGCAACAGTGGTAGTGCCTCTGAGATAACATAGTTAAGGGGAAAAAGGTACTGCACAACGGCAACTGCAACCAGAGAGAGGAATGAGAATATATAAAAGACACAACTCAGGAGACACCAAGGTCAGTGAAGAAGGAGGGGGAGGAGAAGCACCAGGTACCGGAGCAGAGATTCCCCTGCAGCCTGTGGTGAAGACCATGGTGAGGCAGGTTGTTCCCCTGCAGCCCATGGAGGTCCATGGTGGAGCAAATTCCCGCTTGCAGGCCATGCAGGACCCCACGCTGGGGGAGGCGGATGGCTGAAGGAGGCTGTGACCCTGTGGGAAGTCCGCACAGGAGCAGGTTTCCTGGCAGGACTTGTGACCCCATGGGAGACTCACACTGGAGCAGTTCATGAAGAACTGCAGCCCGTGGGAAGGACTCACACTGGAGAAGTTCATGGAGATCTGTGTCTCATGGGAGGGACTCATGCTGGAGCAAGAGAAGAGTGTGAGGAGCCCTCCCCCTGAGGAGGAAGGAGTGGCAGAGACAATGTGTGATGAACTGACCACAACCCCCATTCCCCATCATCCTGTGTCACTCGGGGAGGAGAAGGTATAGAAAATTGGGAGTGAAGTTGAGCCTGGAAAGAAGGGAGGGTGGGAAGGTGTTTTTAAGATTTGGTTTTATTTCTCATTGTCCTCCTCTGATTTGATAGGTATTAAATTAAAGTGATTTCCCCAAGTTGAGTCTGTTNTAGTGCCTCTGAGATAACATAGTTAAGGGGAAAAAGGTACTGCACAACGGCAACTGCAACCAGAGAGAGGAATGAGAATATATAAAAGACACAACTCAGGAGACACCAAGGTCAGTGAAGAAGGAGGGGGAGGAGAAGCACCAGGTACCGGAGCAGAGATTCCCCTGCAGCCTGTGGTGAAGACCATGGTGAGGCAGGTTGTTCCCCTGCAGCCCATGGAGGTCCATGGTGGAGCAAATTCCCGCTTGCAGGCCATGCAGGACCCCACGCTGGGGGAGGCGGATGGCTGAAGGAGGCTGTGACCCTGTGGGAAGTCCGCACAGGAGCAGGTTTCCTGGCAGGACTTGTGACCCCATGGGAGACTCACACTGGAGCAGTTCATGAAGAACTGCAGCCCGTGGGAAGGACTCACACTGGAGAAGTTCATGGAGATCTGTGTCTCATGGGAGGGACTCATGCTGGAGCAAGGGAAGAGTGTGAGGAGCCCTCCCCCTGAGGAGGAAGGAGTGGCAGAGACAATGTGTGATGAACTGACCACAACCCCCATTCCCCATCATCCTGTGTCACTCGGGGAGGAGAAGGTATAGAAAATTGGGAGTGAAGTTGAGCCTGGAAAGAAGGGAGGGTGGGAAGGTGTTTTTAAGATTTGGTTTTATTTCTCATTGTCCTCCTCTGATTTGATAGGTAATAAATTAAAGTGATTTCCGCAAGTTGAGTCTGTTTTGCCGGTGAGGGTAATTGGTGAATGATCTCTCTTTGTCCCTATCTCGACTCACAAGCCTTTCGTTATAATTTCTCTCCCCGTCCAGCTGGGGGGGGCAGTGACAGAGTGGCTTGGTGGGCACTTGGTGTCCAGTCAGAGCCAACACACCACAACAGGTAAGACCCTTTTGCTGTGCTCCTAGATGTTAGCGGACATCTAGTGACTAGACTTCTAGTGACACTAATACTAGATCAGAAGCCTAAGGGAAATTAGGAGAAGCTGACTCAAAACCTCTCTTCGTTACCCTTTACACTGCTTCTTAAATCTGACTGAGATTTATGTTAGTAAATGGGGACTGGTAGGGGATCATGAAGGAATCCCTGGTATCCCCTCACAGTGTCCTATCATAGTGAAGTTTTTTTTAACTGATTTGCTGATTAGTATTTCTTAAGCATAATCAGTATACTGGAGATGGACTACCGACACAGTTTACCAGAATAGTGAGAAACTGATCATAATCCTAAAGGGATTATTCAGCTCTCCTTTAGGAGTTTAAACCTTTTCTAATATCTTCAGTGAAGAAAAGTAATTTTTCTCTTGCCTATTTTCTGCACCGTCCTGTTCAAAGACTGGACCCTGCTTTCTGCGATTTATTTCATTATTTTTATGATGGTCTTCAGATTTTAAGTGTCATGTCGATGGACTGGGTTTCTTTCCCTATTGTTCTCTGTAATGTTTTCATAGCTCTCATTCATCTTCTCTTCTTAAATGGTGTTCAATTTACCACTTGACACTAAGGTCATATTGATATCACTCTTAAATTTATCCTGAATAGGTTGATCCCCATTTTTTTCTCATTGTTGATTGAGGACATTGGTTTCCTTACTTAGAAATTACAGTATAATGAGCTTCCTAATAAGTTGATAAATTCTTACAATCAAAGGTTTTGAATTAGTTAATAGTTCTTCCTAACCACTACTGAAAATCTTCATGACCATTTCATAAAGATGACAGTGTTGAAAAATCATTTTTGTGACAATGCTAATCATGCTATTTTTCCAAATCTTTTCAAGTTTATAAAGGCCATTAGGAACATTTGGTCATCATTTCTGGATGTCTAACACAGTAAAACTTTCATTGCAAGGCTCCATTCCTGATAGGAAAACTGACTTATTTGCTTTAATATTTCTCTTTGTGAAGTTATGCTCTTTTGGGGACATTAATAACCATATTTTTGTCTTCCTTTCATTGATGAAACCATCAACCTGTTTTGTTTTGATTTGCTTGCTGTTTGGTGGGTCTTTTGCTTACTATCAATACACAGAGCTGAGCCAGGTAATGTCATCAGCAAAATCAGCATTGTAATTTGTTCATAAATCCATAAGGTAGCTTCTTTATGTTCTAATACTCAAACTACATGAGCAATAGTGAGACACAGAAAACCTTTAAAGTGCATTGGTTGCCACCACAAACGGCCACAGGATATTTTCCACCATCTCGAGCCACGGTGTTGCTCTATTTGTTCCAGCAGAATCTCTTTCCTTGTACTCTACACCATGCCATAATTTTCCAAAGATCATCTTGCGTATTCCATAAAACTTTTCGAGCAATGTGGACATTTTATCAAAAAAGTGTCTGTTGATCTATATCCCTTTCAATCTACAATGTTGAAGAAGAATTTGCTTTGCATACATTAACTTGATGTCTTAAAAACCTCCCTACTCTACTGTGAGCTGAAGATCTATTTATTTCTTTATGTTCTATGATGCTGCATATTTTTGAAACACACTGAGATTTGTTACTGTAGGTAAAGTCCCTCAAAATGTACTATAAAGTCTTTTTACATTTTTTTCTTCCCTTCATTCTACATTCTATTTAAAAGCATATGGAAAGTCTGGAGGGTTACTTTTGTCATTTGCTTTATGCTTTTCTGTGGATAAATCAAATCTGGTGTGAAAAATACAAAGTGATCAGTGGAGAAGATACTGATCTGACCAATGTTCTTACACATTCTGGCTTCATTTTATTTTTTGATTTAAGGAAACTATAATTCAGCTTTTCAGAAAATGCATGAATTACATGTATAATATACCTGTTATCTCAGCTGATATGGTTTTATCACCACATAATAAATGAAGGATACATTATTCTGGATCCTGAAGAATATACTGGGCTTCATTATATATGGGACACCAGTCTTTGAGAAGGGAGAGAAAGGTAAGAGAGAAGTAAAATGTGCAGCAGCCCATGGCTGCTTACATTGCTCAGATTTCTCTCTATGGTCCATCAGGGAATCAAGGAAACACTGTGAAAGTGGACCATGGGGATAATGAAAACAGCATGTGCAGGGAAAAGCCCTGCACTCTACAGAGCTGTCTGAGCATTGTTTTCTTACTCTGCTCTTAAAGGCAGTATTGCTTCTTTCCAGGACTTTCATCAGAGTAGTCTGTTAAGACTAAAGGAAATCCAATAAACACCTTGCAGTTTCTGAAAGAGAACGTGATGATATGCATGTACCAAGCTGGTTTACAAGATCTAGCAGGAGTCATAGGAAAGGGGATACAATGTAGAGTTTTCATGTGTGCTATATTAGGTATTTGAAACAAATAGTAAAGAGCTATAGTAATGCTGTGGTTTGAGAAAAACCCATAACAATTTATTGTCATTTAGAAAATTATTCTATCACCCAATGACCTCTCCTTACCCGGGAAGGGGGACTGGGGAAAACAAAGAAACATGAGGGTTGAAATATAAAGACTAAATAATTAACAATAATACTAAAGAGTCAGTATTGATCCCGATACCAATATGAAATACACAAGGATTATACTCAGCCCATTCTCTCAGCAGGAAGCTGTGCACTCCCTGCAGGGGACAGCAAATGTTGGACACTGTGAATGCTGTGGCTTCAGGAGGAAGAGAAGTGCTCAGGGGTCTGGCACCAAGACAAGGAGTTCTCTGGACCGCTGCCGTCAGGGGAGAGAGATAACTCCTCAGCAAGGTTTCTAATTTATATTGAACATGATGTTCATGGTATGAAATAATCCCTTTGGCCAGGCTGGGTCAAGTGCCCAGGCCTCCCTCTTCCTCATCCCTGCACCTGGCAAGACTCAAAACCACCAAGATCTTGCATCTCATATAGTCTAGCTGGTTATAAAGTAAATATTGTAATTAATTCAGAGACTAGATTCTTCTAAAAGTGCAGTTTTCCTGAGCATTACAAGAGAAGTTAGCCTTGTGTCACTCAAACCAGGACAAGTAACTAAAATAATCTGCTGAAATGCTCTTCTAAATTAATATATTAACATAATACAGTTTGTTTAAATTCAATATTGATGTGGAGAAGAACCATATCTTGACAGGAAGATAGTCCAAACATACCCTAGTTTCTCGGTTCTGTGACTGCATGGATATATACAGATGTCGAAGCCTCAACCCCCCATTGTATTGGAACAGAATAATTTTAACCTTTTCTGAAAAGCACAGAAATGAGGGTGGAGTTAATCTGGTTTAAATTAAAACTAAGGTGTCTAATCAGATGAACCTCCTTTTGTAAATAATAGAGAACCAGGTCTCCATTGCAAACTATGTAACCCAGCTTTCTCACTTTTGCCCTTCTGATTGTCTCCCCCATCCCGGTGAGGGAGAGAGGAGAGTGAATGTGGGGTTTAGCTGCCTGCTGGGATTAACCTACAACAGTCCTTTTTAACCTTCTTGGAGAAACCGCATTGGATTTCAGATTTCAAGAACTAGCAAAGTTTGAACACCCAATAGCCCTCTGATTATATTAATTGACTGCAGCAACCAGGTACAAGCAGAACAGTGGTGAGAAGCTGGATTGCCTACAGAAATGCTAAATCCAGCACTTTATTGGCTGGTTTCCCTCTTTCTCCCACATACAACCTATTTTAAACCTGAGCTGATTTTGTTGTCAAAAACACTGTGAGGATTTCATCTGATCAAATGCAGACAGCTGCAGTGTAGATGCTAACTTTCACCTCAAACTACTATTCCATGTATGAACCTAACAGTGACCATATTAGACTGACCAGGGGTCCACTTACCTTAGAGAAGCATAAGAATATACATGTCACTTTTCCTGATTATTCTCCTGGTCTCCGGTTATTTCAGCTCAAAGAATTTTTCTGCAGTGAATGTCATTTCAAGATTATAGCAATTTACAAATTATTTCTTTTACATCTACTTGTCCATCCTTTTTTTAACACCCATAAACACTTTAAGCAGTCACATAGTCTTTCGGCATGGAGTTCCACAGATCTTTTGAAGGACCATTTCCTTTTGTTTATTTTCAGTGTGGTTGATTTGATCTTTGTTTAATGTCTTTTTTTTTTTTTTTGTTAGAAACACCGAACAGCTGATCTCTTTTCACCTTTTTACAGACCCCTTATGATTTTGTAGCCCTTTAGCATTTCACATCCTTTCTGCTTGTTGTCTCTTTTCCAGACTGACAGGTACTAACCTGAGAAATTAACCTCATCCTCAGATATACATCTGAAGTAGATCAGAGAAATCACACTTCAAAAGTCCAGCTCCTCTTTTCTGATTGTTGAGGGAGACCAAGGTAACTAAACCAAAACCCAGACATTTGTACTGCATACTTTTACATTTAGATGAGATCAGTCTCATCCTCTATTTCCGTGAAATATCTCATTTTAAATGACAGGTAAACACACTGAAATTAGTAAAGTGATTCCAGTGTCCAATAAATGAATAGAGCTGAGATGGTCAAGAAAAAGTGACAATGAAACACTAAAATTGGCTCATTCATTGTGTGCAGAGATATGGAAATGAAAAATCCAAGTTTAGCCACTATGTCAGCTGTGGCTATGTCTTCCTCCTTTAAGGATTCTCTGGTTTTTACTGCAGAGTTAATAATAAGGTTTTCAGCTAAGAATTCCAAACAAATACCAATGTTAGAATATTAATAAATTTGTTACATAGTGTTCATAATGACTAGATATTTATTTATATCTAAAAAGTAAAGTATTTCAGTACTCCATTAATTAATCTTATTATTTAATTTGTGAGGAGATAAAATTAAGCAAACCAAATTTTCTTCTATTTATTCTTTAACAGAATCACTTCCCTAGTAGCTCAAAGATTTCCTCATCTTCTCTAGTCATTAGGATTGCTGCGCGTGATGCACACAAACTATCTGAAATCCCAGGTGCCAGGTTGTGAAATGTGTTCTCTCAGTGCTGGTGTCTGGCCACTTGGCAGAGCCCTACATTATCAGCAGTCGGTCATGCTAGCAACTCTCAAATTGCCTCTGGGTCAGTCATGTGCTCTTGGCTTTTATTAAATCTGTGAGGGGCTTAGAGTTCTCCTGGTGCTATGTTCCATTTAGGCCAGAAGGGACTATCGTGATCATCTATTCTGACCCCGTACATAACACAAGCCACAGGATGCTCCTGATTGAATTCCTGTTTGAAGTAGAGCATATCTTTTAGGAGAAAAAACATTCAGTCCTGTTTAATATTTCCAGAAGAATATGTCATGACCTCAGGCAGGTTATCTGAAGCACTATTTATCCCCAGTGTTAGAATTGTACGCCTTATTTCTGTCACGAATTGGCGTGGTTTCAACATTCAGCTCTGAGATTTTGTTGTGCTGTGCTAGATCGAAGAAGACATTCATATTTTGTCCTCCCTGTTATCAGGTCATGCCTTAACTTTTTCTTTGTTAAACTATGCAGATAGCTCTGCCAGTGTTTAGCTATGAGGCTGGTATCTTGACATGATCATTTAGAGATATTACAGATAGATGTCACCAAAATCCTCAACGAAAATCAGTGGAAATGATGAGAAAAAGGTCGCTAATGGCAGGGTTCTAGCTCTAGTATTTAAACAAAATGGCTGCTTATTATGAGCAAAATACAAAAAAATGTTTCGTTACAATACAAACATCCAACAGCTTGAACAAGAACTTCAAGGAAATTATGGAGGAGATGGAGCTATGCTTTACACAGCAGTACAGTGTCAGGACAAGGGATAAGTAACGTAAGTCCAAACAGGAGAAGTTCAGGCTGGGTGTAAGGAGAAGTTTTTCCCAAGAGGACAGTCAGACAGTAACACAGGCTGCCCAGAGAGGTTTTGCAGTCTCTGTACTTGGGAGTTTTCAAGCCCCAACTGGATCAACCTCAGCAACATGGTCTGACCCATGGCTGCCCATGGCTTGAACAGGAGTACTCTTCACTAGGTAAAAAACCAGCTGGATGACCAGGCCCATCACCACCCAGAGAGTGGTGATGAATGGAGTTAAATCCAGTTGGTGGCCAGTCACAAGTGGTGTTCCCCAGGGCTCAGTATTTGGGCCATTTCTCTGTAATATCTTTATCAACGATCTAGACAACGGGATCAAACGCACCCTCAATAAGTTTCCAGATGACACCAAGTTGTGTGGGAGTGTCAACCTGCTTAAGGGTAGAAAGGCATTGCAGAGGGATCTGGACAGGCTGGATCGATGGGCTGAGGCCAATGGCATGAGGTTCAACAAGGCCAAGTGCCGGGTCCTGCACTTGGGTCACAACAACCCCAAGCAGCGCTACAGGCTCGGGGCGGAGTGGCTGGAAAGCTGCCCGGCAGAAAGGGACCTGGGGGTGTTGATGGGCAGCCGGCTGGATATGAGCCAGCAGTGTGCCCAGGTGGCCAAGAAGGCCAACAGCATCCTGGCCTGTGTCAGCACTAGTGTGGACAGCAGGACTAGGACAGTGACCATCCCTCTGTGCTGGGCACTGGTTAGCCCCCACCTCAAGTTCTGTGTCCAACTTTGGGCCCCCCACTACAAAAAAGACATTGAGGTGCTGGAGAGAGTCCAGAGAAGGGCAATGAAGCTGGTGAGGGGTCTGGAGAACAAGGAGCAGCTGAGGGATCTGGAGGTGTCCAGCCTTTGAGAAAAGGANGTCCAGCCTTTGAGAAAAGGAGGCTGAGGGGAGACATTAGTGCTCTCTACAACTGCCTGAAAGGAGGCTGTAGAGAGGTGGGGGTCGGTCTCTTCTCCCAATTAACAGGCGACAGGACAAGAAGAAATGGCCTCAAGTTGTGCCAGGGGAGGTTTAGACAGGATATTAGGAAAAATTTTTGCACTGAAAGGGTTATCAATCATTGGAAGAGGCTGCCCAAGGGAAGTGGTGGAATTGCCATCACTGGACATATTTAAAAGGTGGGTAGACATGACGCTTAGGTACGTAGTTTAGTGGTGGACCTGGCAGTATAGGTTTTGCAGTTGGACTTGATGATATGAAAGTTCCCTTCCAACTTAGACAATTCTATGATTCTATGACACGATAGATGACCCTGCTGTGAGCAGGATGTTAGACCAGGGAACTCGTGAGGTCCTTTCCATTCTGAATAACTTCATGATTCTATGATGTCATAAGATGCTTCAAGACACTGACATAAAAACTATTTCAGCTTTTTTTATGTCTTGATACCATAAAAATAGTATAAATACTGTAATTAGATAGGGTTTACAGTTATGTATTAAATGCTTAATTGGTTTTTATAGAATTGATATTTTAGTTCATGAATAAGTAAAACTATATTTTCTTACTTAGAGTTCTGATTATAAAGCCAAAAAAAAATCCATTTTTAATGGATGTGATAAGTTACCAATAGTATATATTCTGTTTACTCACGTGTAATCTCTGTAAATTGTTATTGATATAATCGATATAATTAAGTAACAGGATGACAGAAAGAGATTGTTTCCAAGAGAAATAATTTGAATCAGGATAAAGTAGGCTAAGCTAGGCTAAGCTAGGCTAGGCTAGAATAGATCACCTGGAAGAGATGTACAACACTCATCTAGTCCAACTGCCTGACCAATTCAGGGCTGACCAAAAGTCAAAGCATATTATTAAGGGCATTGTCCAAATGCCACTGACAGGCTTGGGGCCTCAACCACCTCTATAGGGAGCCTGTTCCAGCATTTGATCACCTTCCCAGAAGAGAAATGCTTAGTAATGTCATGTCTAAACCTACCCTGATGCAGCTTTAAACCGTTTCCACACATCCTGTCACTGGGTACCAGGGAGAAGAAATCAGCACCTTACATTATATACAATCACATGGAAATTAAACAATCCATGAAGAGAAAAATCCTGGAATGAAGTCTGATTATCAAAAATACAGTTTGCTTAAAGTTTGCAAAGTTTATACTCACTTAAATGTCAGTATCAATATTTGAAAATATTTCGACTTCTGTATCTTGAGATAATGAATTTTGAGGTATGAAAATGCCTGCTGAAGTGTGCACTCTAGCTTTCTACCACTTTTCCTGTTCTACCGCTTTTCCTGGTTACAATAAATCAGGAATGGACTCGTTATACTAAATATAATGATAAAATACAAATGTCTGCTTTTCTTGATACTTTTGTGTTTAGTTGGCCAAGGACACAGAAGTGGAAAAGAACCAGATCAGAGGCTTACAGTTAGCTGGTCAGCTACAATCCCTTTGGGGTAAATCCCTTTGAAAGTCCTTTGGAGGTCAAAATACTTTTCAGAACAGCCAATGATGGCTGCAGGTTTAACCATGTTAAATTAAGTCCAGGCAAACAAATAATACAGATCTTTCTGCTACGGTGAACTCTTCTTTGTTTTTTACCTCTCCTCTAAATTTGATAATTTGTACATTTGATCAATAATTACCCTTTGTTTAATTCTTTAATGTTTATTTGAAAAAAAAATCATTGCTTGGGCTTGGACCAAGAATCCCTGTGTGTCCTGATGGAAACCCGTGCCCTCAGGATGCTTCCCTCTTTACACTTAAAAGTAGAGGGAAGTCATCAGTTTATTTCATTTCTCTAATCTGAACCATGTTAATTTTATAACACTTTGTTTTATCAATCAACATGTCATGCAAACTCAAGTCAAATTCCTTGCAGAGATTTATATATATGCATTTGTATTCTATCAGCACTGCTACCTTTTATCAGTCAAACTTGTAATCTCATTAAAAGGGTATTATGTTAGTTAAATAACATCTATTTTGTACGAACTGTTGACTGGCATTAATTACCCTCCTTAGTTCTTTATTACTTGTGTTTCATATCAAGTGTTCCACTATTTTTCTCAGAATCAATATCAGGCTGATGTCTAAGGGTCATTCCACTTAAATATTGGCACAACATTATCTCTCTTCTCCTCCTGAACTTCCTCTGCTGTAACAGCTATAGAAAACTAGCATAAATTATCCATGGATCTGTATAGCGAGCTTTGAAACAATTCAGGCTTGCTTGTAAATGTCTAAATTCAGAAACTACTATTTCATATCTTTCTTAGTCACTGATCAAACATAAGATATTTCATAATTACAGAATCATATTGTTTTCGTTGATGTATTTAAGGACTTTGATTGGAACTGATGCTTCAGATCCTCTGTGAGCAACCACTGAACTAGGATTCTTTGAAAAATAATTGCAGTAGCTGACCACATACCATTATTCACATTAAGACTGGCACATATGTGTGTTCCAGAGACCTGGAAAACATTGTAACACACATTTCCATGTCATCTACTACATTTTGCAGTACGTTTGACTAACCATAGATAGATGATTTAGCTCAGAAGAAGGTCAAAAATGATGACAGGATAGTACAGTGAGGTAGGGAGAAAAAGCAACAGTATTCAAGTATTTACTAAAAGTAATTTCATTCCTCTCAGAATGATATAGATGTAAAATTCTTTTTTTTTGTTTTCCAAAGGAAAATTAAAACTTTTCCTTAGAGTGGAGAAAAGGATAGTTAAATAATACAAACCATCCTGTTTGCAAGATGTGGAAACTCGGTTTTAATTGTATAGAACTATTGAATCGTTTAAGTTAAGGCTTAGAATTTCTGGTATTTGGAGTTGCAATCTCAAAGAAATTACCATGAAAAACTGAAATTACAGCTTTATTCATAAGATTTATTTTTATTTGGATGTAATCTGGAACAATGTATAAACATCAGCGTTCATCTGATAGATTTCAGGGTCCTGAAAATCAGCCTATTCATGGATACCATACTCCTTTATCACATTATTCAAGTAGTTTTTAAATTTCCTAAAATATTTTCTATTTGATAGTTTTGGAGTGGCAACATGGGATGTTGGAGTGTATGGGATATGAAGGAAATTGAAGGAATCTGTGCTCATAAAATATAATAGATTGGGGTGGGTTTTTTTGACTTCTAAGAAACATATAGTCTATGGTAAGTATATGTTTTTAACCTTTAGAAGAGAGTTTAAGGATTCTTTTCTGCCCTTGATTTATAAATCAAGTGAAAATGTAGCATTTACCATAATGGTACCTGATTCCAGTAATGCTTCTGAATTGAATGGTTTTGAAATTGAGAGATTATTCCTTCCAAAGACATTCCAAAGTAATTTTTACTCATATTTCTGTATTTTTCTTTTTAGTTACACTGATAATAATATTGCTAATATACCAACATGAAATGCTTGTGACTTCCAACAGGCTTGCGAGCAGGGACATTTGCTGAATAGGGGAACAAGGCTATTAAGACAATTTTATCATCTCTGTGTGAATCATTGTCAAAACTCTGTGAACTGAACAAATGAAATTTCATACACTTTCTTAGAGAACAATATGAATGGGTTTTAATCCTTGGAAATTTTTTTCATCAGCAGTAATGACAAAAGACATTCACACTATTGATTTCAAATTCCAAAAGATGGCTGTAATTCAGGCCACTGATTTTCAAATCTCCATGGTAACAATTTATTTTGTATAAGTTTAGGACCTTGTACTGTAGATACATATGGGGGTGGGGGGGATGTAGACAGAGAGCATTGTAGGGGGAAAGAGAGGGCTTGGATTTAATTTAAAAAACAAGTATTCTCACAGACAGCTGACCCATCTTTTGCCCAAATACTCACTTATAATTCAGGATTTCTCAAAGCTCCAGTTCTTGCAGACTTGATGTGGCATTACATGACTGCAGTCTTTAGACAAGCAAGAGGCATTTACTTGTACCCTGTAATGTACAAATTATACTCTTTATTTCTGAAGAGCAAGATATGCTACTCCTAAAACCCCCTACCTCTCACAGGCCCAGTTTCCAGTTTTAAGCACCACACACACAACAGCAGCACCAGGAGGACCCTAAACCCAAAAAGGAGAAATCAAATCTTCCCCTACAGCTGTAACCAGATGTCATTGGCAGCCTCTTCTCTACTCTCTGAAGTTGTATGCTCTTGATAAGATTGTTGACCTTGATCTTGTTATTCTCTTATTGTTACAGCTACATTTTAAAACCATGTGGACACTAAACGAAGTAAATTCCATGAAGATACCATTGAATTTGATAACTTTTTAGATTGCTGTTTGATTTAGGAGAAGTTGGGGTGTAATTTGAAAATGTAGAGCTTCTTTAATTCCTCTTACCCTTTGCATTAAAGCTGTCCACAGTTAAAAATTGGACAATAATTTTAAATACCTCAGTTTTTAGTTACTCACACCAGCATACCATGAGGGGTGCGTGCTAACCAATTTTATGAGATATTTTTGAGCCTAAGTTACTCACTCTCTTCTCCTACAGTCGATAAAGACAAAATAGACATCTCCAGAGCCTAGAGGTTTCATCTTACGATAAGACCTAGCACTTTGTGGAGATACCTACATGTAAGACCTTGCTTAACTAGCTCATACATGGAGGTGTAATTTTTTTTAATTAGTGTAGATGAAATTAAGAAATGCAGAATACCAATAAAACGTGTCAATAGGATCAGAATGTGTTCAATGGTTATGAAAATCATGTCCTACTTTGGTCTTCCAAAATCAGTACATTAACATTTAGTCCATTTTATTTTCAAAATGCTCTGGTGGCATTAGTCATAGTGTTATCTTCACATTTTAGGTAAAAAGAAGTCTCTGTGCTTTACTTTTACCTTTTAAAGAAGCAATACCATATATTATTAAGACTTTTGCAAATATATATTATGACTACACTATGAAAAATAGAGACTCAGCATCTGAGATCAATATTATCCAGGATGTAGGACTGCACTGTATCTATCTGTTCTGGCAACAAAACCTTCAATTGATTTTTTAATATCTCTGGAGGGGGGTGGGATAGAAAATCCTCTCTTTCAGCTTCAGCTCAAAATTGCCGAGTCTGTGTCTCAAAGACCTTTTTCTGTCCTATAAATCAGTGAAATGAATGCTTCAATGACCATGTGTAAATAAGCCTCACACTACTTATTTGCTGTGCAGCTGTCCAAAATAATCCCCTAAAGGAACAACTTGGCCTGTATTGTTTGTTTCAGAGAGCTATTTGTTTATAATCTTTAAATGAAGGGGGTTTGCAAAATAGATGTACACTATGCAACACCAAGAACTAGGAGATTTTCCTAAATAAATATTGATAACAAAACAAAAAAAAAGGATTGAAGTTTGACCATTTTCATCATAGGAAACCTTTAGAAATAATGTTGCAGGGTTTTGGAATGTTAACATAGTCATTGATATAAATCAGAGATCAGCTGTCCTAAAGACACACGGCTAAGTAAGACATTATTCATTTTAGTTTCTCTATCAAATAGATATTACAAGAAACTAAATTGTTCTGGTATCAATGGTTTTGCTTAAACATATATAAAAGCCTATCCATGCTCAAAATAACTGTATTTTTAACTCCTTCTGAAAGAAAAGTACCTGCAGATGAGCAGGCCTCCTGATTATGGAAAAATCCTAAAGGTCATTTAAAATAGCATAATTAAGGTACAACAGACTGTGAGTCACATGAAAGAGAGTCAAATTGTGGCTAATCCTGGAAATCAAGTTGGATGCTATTTCTCATAAAAAATGACTGTGAAAGAAGTGACTGCCAAGGTGCCTTGAACAGCAGTCTTCCTACCAATATTTAAGAAGCAATTATGAAACAGAATTTTCTAGTACACGAAGTACCTGACTCTTGAAATATAGAAAAAGTTGCCATCAGGAGAAATTGTTCCTTTGACTGTGCATGCCTTTTATTTTCAAGCTCTGTATGGTATTCTCAGGGACTATTTTTACCTCTGTAAAAATTTCACTGCTATTCCGCTCAGACTCAGTCAATATTTGTTTAATATTTACTGTGCAAACACATCCTGAAAAAATGAGGTGATGTTCTAATGAAGATTCTGCAAACGCAACTCTTAGTTAATAACTTTGCTTAAAATTGGAACGCTGTAATTTTTTATTACTATTATTCTTAGAGACCTATTAGTAACTAACCTTAATTGGTCATTTTGTGTTCAATATTTATAGTTTTGATTACATAACATTGACTTATTCTTTACTTTAGATTAAAGTGCTAAAGTTGAAGCATTCAGCTCTTTCATAGACTGCCAGTAAAAGTGATTACAGAGGTACTAATTATCCTTGCTTATGTAAACATTTGTGACATTGAATTTCATTTAACAAGGACAAGTTTCAGAACTGAATTTATTGTAAATTCATTGCTAAAATGTAAATGCTTCTAGTCTTGCAAAGCAAGATAATATTGGTTTTTCTCAAAATTTACCCATCTCACTTTTTAACATTTTACATGTAAGAAAAATGACAATTATCAGTCCCTTGTATTAACAACCATTCTTTCCCCGTTACCCAATGAAATACTATGTCAAACTTACACCAAAACAAGACTCCTCTATGCAATGACAAGTCCCTGTTGGTCATATTTGTACACTACCTATTTTTTGGAAACCACACTTTGCGAGGTATGTAGACAAATTGCAGAGAGTTTAATAGAAATTAGGAAGAATGATAACAGTTTAAGAAAGCAGTGGGAAAAGACAGAAAGAATCGAGTTTGCTTATCTTAGAGAGGATGTAAGGGACATTAAAGAAGTCTTCTAATTTATATAAGGGTTGTAAAAACAAGAGGGTGATTGATTGTTCACTGTCTGTGAGGGACAGCACAACTAGAAAACAGCCTTACCTGTGACAAAAGAGATCTGGGTTAAATATTAGGGAAGATGTTCTCACTACAGGGATCATGAGACAATATAATAGGTAGTGCCAAGGTACAATAGAACCTCCTAAGTAGGTCATTTTAAAGAACAGTTGAGAGGAAAGTATTTCCACACGGCCTATTTAAAGTCCAATCAAGGAACGGATTTAGTCAGAAGTGGACAGGCTTTCAAGGGGTCTTTCCCAGAATGTATTTTTATTTCCCAAACTACAGGCTAATTGAGCTGACAGAAATTCAGAGGAAGCCAGGAGAGCATATCGTGCAGAGGTGAAAATATCCTGGCCGCTTTTTTGGAGGCATTTTGTTTCTGCATAAGGCATCAATTTCATACCTTATTCTGACTTGGCATCTCAAATAGGAGCTAGGAAGTGGAAAACATCACCTCTCACTTTTGGAGCTTGTCCCAGGCCCTGGTGCATACTGTGAAAATATACTCATTTGGTGTGTTGTGTGTTCAGGATGCAAGGAAGTGACATCTGAAGTGAAAGATCTCCTGAGGTCTCTTGCCTCTGTCCACTTCTATAATTCAGTCATACTGAATGGAGAAAGGAACAAGTATCTGCAGTTGTACACACTGTTCAGGTGTATTAATGCTGCTTCACTTAGCTTTCCTCTGAACATGTCCCTCCTAGGGCTAATTCAAGGTTTCAGTATTATTTGTAAAGCCCTCAGTTTGAGATTGGATATTAAAGGATCCATCCCATCCCTGATAACTAAACTACATTTCATAGCTCTTCTGGGGAACCCACCACCACTGTGGCAGACATGGCTGCGTCATCAGGCAAGCAAAGCTTTGTGAGCACTTGCTGTGACACTCAATAATAAGAACTCTTGATTTTCCATTGTAAAATTGTGTTCAAATCTGCTTTTCAATGTAATAGCTCATAATCCATTATAATTTATGAAAGGGGGAAACAGGGCATATAGATATAATATGGAATTATAGATCTAGAACATAAATTTTTCAGATTTATTCTAAAGAGTTCTTAAGTACTTTTTATCGAGCAAAACATGCATATCTAAGGAAACTTCCTTTTCTGAGGTCCTCAGCTAAGAGGCCTCTCGACTAGATCAATTCACCTATGGGTGAAGACTCCATTTTACTATCAGCAAGTCTGGCCAAACCTACTAAGTACTTTCCAGGAGTCTCATTTAGATTCAGTAAATATTCAATGCTTTAAGACATTTCAAACAATTTTTTTAATATTATTAGAAGAATTTTAGCAAAACAGTATTTCCTGATGCAATGGCATTTTGATAAAACATTCCCATCAAGTTGCGACTGTAGGAGTAAAATGCTGTCTAACTCTGAAACGTTTAATGGATGTGGCTGTACCTGTATAGAGACAATTGCAGCAGCATTGGTTCTGAAATTACAATGTAGATTTTTGTACAACTTCTAAAACGCTTCTCTTTAGCTACCAAATTATGTCCTGTTTTTTACCGTAACAACTCTTGGAATGTTTTCTACTGCTTTAATGTCTGGCTGAACTTCGAATAGAATCACAGAATCACAGAATCACAGAATCATAGGGTTGGAAGGGACCTCAGGAGATCATCTAGTCCAACCCCCCTGCCAGAGCAGGGCCACCTTAGAGCAGGTGGCACAGGAACCCATCCAGGCGGGTTTTGAATGTCTCCAGAGACGGAGACTCCACCACCTCCCCGGGAAGCCTGTTCCAGTGCTCTGCCACCCTTAAGATAAAGAAGTTCCTCCTCAGGTTTAGGTGGAACTCTCGACTAAAAATTATGGCATTTAGGTCCATCACACAAGGCTATTTGTTCTATTACAGTCTTTTAATGTTGTCTTACATTTGGATTTATTTTCTTTTTACTTCTGACCATTATTCACTGCATAAAGGCATGAAACTCATCTCACCATGTTGCAGCTGTTTCATTCTGTTAAAGTAATTTTCAAATTTACAAAAATTATTTGTCAAATTACCATAGATAACTTCCAGTGGAGAAGAACTGTGATTCCTCTGCAGTTTGAGAAATTCCAGTAGGGCTAAAAATAATATTACAAGATTGACTTTTTTCTCTTTTACACTACTTTTATGAATAAAGGCAGAGTAGAAAATACTCAGCAAGATAGCCAGTAATTTAACAGAACTGGAACTATGTAGCAGAGAAACTTAAGATAATCTGTGAAAGATACGTGTTTTCTGGTCACTGTTCTTCTGTCTTAATATGTTATATTTTATAATCTTCTCTGAAATAATTTTTTTGAATGAAAGAGCAATGATTTTTAAACATGACTCTTTTTGTATTTAACATTTTGTATCAATATTACTCTGTGATTTAACGGCAAGGAAAATCCTATGACAGAGAGAGTTACTAGTGGACTGTTATCACTGTATCTTTTATCCCACCATGTGAAGGCCAAAACAGAGAACACCAGGACTCAGTTGTTCCATGAAGGCAACTCAGCTGTCCAGTTCTTATTGGCCATGGTCACTGGTCACCTATATGTATGTAGAAATAAAGGTTTCCTGTAAGAGTGGTAGTCCCAAATTACCTCATAACTTCATCTTCAGTGCAGCCACAGGCATTAATTACAAGATCTGTCTCACAGATGTTTGGAGTCCATTCCCATTCCCATAGTTTTCTTGGCAACCCCATCTTTCCTTACTTCTATGTGACTAGTTCTCAGCTGGCTTTGAAGAGGTGATTCCCAGTGTTCTCTGCCTTGCTTGCGAGGAGCAATTGGTAAGGGACCAGTTACCTCATCCCTTAGCTGTCTTACATTGGCACAGTCAAGACTGCAGGAGACCTACCTGAGTGTGTGCAACTGCAGAGTTAACACCTTCCTTCCCAAATTGTTCCAAGCACTACGTGCTACAATTCTTATTCACTTGCATTTCACTTTTTCCTTGAAGTCTCAACCCATGTACTGGAACCACGTTTGGACAGGGTCTGTACAAATGTAGAACAAAAAGCATTATTAGCCCCAGAGGTTACCAACCAGCCCAGCACTTAGAGAATTATTGGGTCCTGTGAGACCTGGTTTGTTTTCCACTCCCCAAGTCTGGGTGTGAGATCCCAATCCACATGGAATTGAGACTCAGGAAAGCACCATTCCACACCCGTCACTCACCTCTGTTTGCCTAGAAGGAAAATATGGGTCCAAAGGCTAGGAGAGATCTTCAGCATGCTTTGTTCTATTCAGGCTTTTCTCCTGCCAGGGCTCTCGTGTGGAGGAGCATCCTAGGGCTGGACCTCTCTCTAGGGCTGGACACAGCCATGCACAAACCCTTCATCACAACAGTTTCACTGGAGATACCTAAAACAGAGCTACCTCAGTACTTCAAGTACAGCTTCATTTTCTGTACACATATAAATTCCAGTCAACACCAAATCGTGGGGAATGTGTTACAGTTGGGTAATTAGTTAAGTTTCTGGTGTACTAAGAAGCAAATATAAGTGCAAGAAGGAGGATACGCATTGTGTAAGGTATAGCTAGCCATGGGCACTCACTGCAAAGGACAAAGCTGCAACATCAAATCCTTTTCTGCCACTTTTACATTTCCAGGCAGGGATTAACTTGAGCTCTGTGTCAGATAATAAAGATTTTTTTGATATGGGAAATATTGTGTTGCCAGGGTCACAGAAAGGTACTTTTGTGTAACAACTTCCAGTTAGCACACATTCCCTTCCCCCTTTCTCATTTCCAGCCTCAGCTCACATAAATAAGAGAGCAGAAAGAGATTGGAACAAAGGGGCATTCGGGGCTTTGGAGATTTGCTCCTACCAGTCCAAAGGAACAGCAGAGAGCTGGTAGGGTGATGACAGGGGGAAATGGTGCAACTCAGGTGTGGGCTGGGTCCTCTCTTCTCTCCAGCATCCTTTAGTCCTTGCAGAGAGCCACTGCTTCAAGCAGGAGGTACTCCCCTTGTTTCACATCAAGTTTATTGTGCTGACATGCAAATTCCTGTAGGATTGCTTTGCCTAAGCAGTAACAAATATTTTTGATTTACTGGATATACAGACTAAATAGTCAGCTGTAAGAAACAGCTGGTTCACAATGTTCTGGTATTAGTGCTTTCCATGATTTTAATTTAATTTCAAGGGTAGACTATGGAGAACAAAGTTGTAGATGGAGGAATTTTTTTTTGTTCTTGCTGTTGTTGGCTCACTTGTTTGTTTTACCCCTTTTGCAAACCTTTATTTGATGCCTATTCATAAATTATACTGTTATACTATGGTATCTCATTATCCTTTATTAGTAGAACACCATTAAATAGAAGCTGGAATTATACATCATGCCCTGCATATGTAAAAAAGCAGCATATGGAGACTATGCTTACTGCAGTTTTCAAGCATAAAAAAGCAGGAAATTATACAGGAAATTATACATATTTCAAAGACTCTCTGCCAAGTGCTTCTGTGCCGTATCCTGTAATTCAGAGTCATGTTAATCTTTACTGTGTCATTTAAAATTTGTATAGTAGAAATATAGTCAGGTCATAATCCATATAGCAAGGAAGGAAAGCAAATTTTTTTCCTAAACTTGCTTAAAATAGAAGAAGTCCCAGTAGCATCTGGATATCACATCCTCACTATCACATCAATGGGCATGGTTTCAAAAGGTATGTTCCAACTAGTAGGGACAGATCATTTGTTTAACACCAAAGCAGTTTGAGAAGTTAGACTGACTGATAAAATACAAAGATGGGAACAATGCATCCCCTAAAATACCATGAATCCGATCAGGATTTTTTCTTTTAAAATGAGTGTTCTCTCAGTAAAAACATATGCAGTTCTCAAAATGAAAACTCAAAATGCAGTTTTCAAAATGTTTCCATGCTAACAATCTTGATTAAAGCATGAAATGATTCATATCCTGAGGACTTTGGAAAGGAGTGAGGTTTTTTTCCTTTGCAAAAAGAAGCATTTTTGCAAAACAACAAATTTAAAAATTTATCATAACATTTCAGTTGTGTGGATATTTCAGTTAAATCAATTTTCTCTCACAATATAATTTTGTTGGTAATTGTAACATCTTTGAGTTTGGTTTAATTGTGTATCACAGAATAGATATTGACATCATACAACTTCCTGTGAAAAAGAAATTTCTTTGTATGTTACCTCTTTTTTCACAGAGAGAATAAGCTATTCTCTCAGTCTCAATGAGAAAAGACTTACTTTTAAGCTAAACATCACCATAATCAACAAGATAACATAAACACTGTTTTCATTATCTTATGTTTCATCCAAATTCAGTAACATAGACTTGAGGGTAAAATAATACAGAAAGAACCCCGCAGTAGATTAAAATCAGAAGCATCTTAGTCCACAGTGACAAGATCTGGGTAATGAATAATGTCAGATCAAGTTTTACTTGAAATGGACTCTACATGCATTTTCTGACTGCTGAAGTCATGGGGAAAGCATGGAGCACATGGAGACTATAACCTTCTTTGGTTTTGGGAAGACCATTTAGAGCATTTAGTGATCCTTAGAATAAATGGGGAAAAAAAAAAGAAAAAAGAGAAAAAAAGAGAGAGAGATGTAAAAGAAGAACAGAGACAAAAATGGAGTTTTCCTTTGATACTATGCTGAAAAGAAACCTCGGAAAAATGAATATAGCCTTCCTGTACTGAAGATTTCTGCAAGATATCCACTTAGGTAACCCCTGCATTACTAGGAAATGTCTCATAAAACATATATATGGAGTAAACAGACTGTAAAAGAGTCTCTGTGCTATTCTTAGGATCTTGGGAGATTTCATATTTTGGGACCCAACCTTCCCTTTTTCTCACAACAGCCATACAGACATTTCTTCTCCCAGAGCCTCCTACAAGCACCTCAGGGAGTAAAGGGTCATCTGAACAATTAGGGTTCCTGACCAATTGTTTAGGTCTGGATTGGCACCCAACTTTGCCAAAGAGAAAAGTCACAGTCTCAAAAGTAATACTTCCACTTGACCTCTTCAACCTTCCACACACAGTTTTTGTGTTCAGTTTAACTGCGTGCCAGCTACTTGAATTTAAAAGAAAAGTGCATTATAGGTATACCAGAATGGGTGTATTATTGCCCTGTAATTTTTTTCCATTTATGTCCATACAGAGTGAAGGAAAAAACACCATCCTTACATACTTCACATGATGGTACAATGATCAGCTCATGTATAAACAACATCACGAGTTGCAAAATGGTGGAGAGCCTGTGCCTCTTTATCCAGTTATCAGATTACTAACCTTTTAATCCTCAGAGATTAAGGTCACCAAAGTCTGCAGAGGAGAAATGTTTGAGGTTGAACAAGGATGTCACCTTGTGGGACCGCATTGGGAGTGGGACTGGGACTACCATGGTTACTTGAACTTCAGTAGAGCACATAGTGCTCTGGTGATCGTGTGAGGATCATGTATGCACTAGCCCTGAAATAAGCATTGCCACCCCTCACTGTAGCCTCCTGCTGCATCCTCTTGGTGATGAAAAAGGCCTCCACTCTTGACGCTTCCCCTCATAGAATTTAAACAGCACTTCCCTCCATTTCAGGTTGGGAAGGTATTCTTATTACAATGGAACAAGTAATTTCTTCTCATAGCAGTCATGGCTCAATTGGGATTCTGGAAACTATGGATCACAGAATTGCCACTGCTCATTATTTGTTCACCTAATGAGGTTTTTTTGGCTGGGAAAAGGGTCAAGAGTTTCAAAATGATGAAAGAATTATCAGCTTTTTGGCAAGTTTCAGCTCTGCCTCCAGGAAAACACCTAGCCTTGGATGGTTTTGCCCATTATGATAACAGAAAGCAGAGAGAAGTATTTCCTTTTCTCTCAACAGTCACAAGAATTTAGGGAGAAAAAAAAAAGAGAGAAGAGAGAAAGTAAACATCATTTTTACAATATAAAGGAAAGGAGCTAAAAATGCCCAGCATCTTACCCTATTCCACCCTCCTCTCACTTGAACGGTATGTGAAGTTGCTGTGTGATGCCCTCTCTTTTCTACAAACTTTCCAGTACCAGACCTTATAAAGGAGAGAGCCTTCAAATATCACCCTCCCAAGTCCAGAAAAAAGGGTCTTGCTGAAGGTGCCTTTTGTGCCACTTGAACAGTTAAAGGCTAGCAGTTAAAGTGCAGTGATGGGCATAGGACTGGGATTTCAGTGAAATGGGCTGATATGAGGCTAAGGGACCCAGATATCATTGGTATTTGGAGGCAGAGGGAGAAGCTGAAAGCTATGCACCTTGGGGCACCTACCTGCTGTGTCAAGGGACAGCACGTCCTTTTTCATTTGCATTAGATGGTGACAGCTAAGCACTGCATATGCACCAAGTACAAAATGGAGAGGAAAAAGCAGTCAAGGAAATTAAAAAATAAAGAGAACAAAATTATAACACAATCTTTTCATGAAAAGAAACCTCTTGCTTTGCACGGGAATTTCCGTATGTACAATTTTATAGACTTGGGATAAAAGCTGAAAATCTCTGAATGTCCAGGTGATTTCTTCTGAACTGGTGTCCAAACCCATTTTGAGAATGAGGAGATTGAGATATCATATTATAGACAAACCTAATAGTGCATCTGCTGTTTACGTGACAAGATGATCACTAAACAAATGAGATACATTGAACTTTCAAGTTCACTGAGGAGGGTGGATTCTGTGAGATTCATTAACCTTCACCTTCTTACAAGAACAATGCTTACCATGCATGGCTTGCATCTGCACATGCCGTTTGGACTTTTGGCCCTCAGATGTCACTGCTTATGCATGAGCCAGAAACAAGGAGAAAAAATACTGTAGTATGGGAAAAAATACAAAACAACATCTGCTTGTCAGAGGAGCCAGAGACAGTGATTTCAAGGTCAACACTTCCCTTAATTTTATTCCGTTTAATTTCTTATTAATGACTTGTAGACAAGCAATTGCTGAGCTTTTGGGTTTGGATTTATTTTTGGGGTAAGGGCTGGCTTCCAGTTCATTCTCCCCTGATTAATGACATCAGATATATTTGGATTTAATTGGAATCTCTGTCCATTCCCACTGTATTCATGAAGACTGAAGCAACCACAAGCTTTGCTGTTACCCCACATCTTCCAGCAGCCACTCAATGTGAAAAAGGATGTCCTCTAAGAAAGATTTCTTATGGTGAGTCTGCTATATGTAGACAGGTCAGCAAAGAGGAACAGATTCATTTTATCACTCTGCTTCCTTATGCTGGAGCTTAACCTATGGAGAAAAGGGTGCAATGAGGGACTGGGAGGATAAGCACTTTTGAGGGCAGCTAGGGAAGGATGAAATAAGATGGTAGAGTGTCCTTGCAGGAATGCAGTTGTGGCAGCATTCATAGGAACTTTCCGCAGCTGAAAGAGCTTGAATTAATGATCATTTAGTATTCTGGGAAGTCTAGTAAGAGTAACAAAAATGAGGATGAGTGTCATCTCTGGTATTGTTCATTACAGCTTAAGGTTGCCTGGAGTCATTGTGGCTGTGTGTCAGTTTGAAAACTGACAACAGCTGAAGTCATTCAGATCATGAGGTGATGAGAGAAAGGGAAGGCGTAAGTAACTGTAAAGGGAAGACAATAGATATTTATCAGTCAGGTAGTAGCACATAGTTGGGATGTGGTGTCTGCCCCTTTGAAGTTATAGCAAAAGAAAAGCAGTTTAAAATTTCCATATGAATTTCTTGTTTATGCAAAACCTCGGGAGGTAAAACCAATCATACTCTTTTTCCACTACCTGCATTGCAACTGTTACAGACTGATAGTTGATGTCATTGAAATCTGTCCTGAATATTCTTCAGTATATTCTTACTTCTATTTCCTTAAACACGTATTTTATTAGATAAAGCTGGGTGTTTCCTTCATGAAACTCTTCCTATTAGAAAGTTATGATTCTAGCTTAAACAGATAAAATTAGATGAATTAGAAGAGGCTGCAAGAACTGAAACAAAAGATACTTTTATAACAAACTCTAGAAAAACAGTGTTTAAATCAAACACCATGATCTATTGTAAAATGAGATAGACACGGGACAGATGAGAATCAAAAAAAAGTGACTTGTATTTAAGTCTTTTTTTGTCCCACAGGGTAACTTAAATTGGTAAGATAATGAAATTACTCTACTTCTTCTTTAGTAATATAACTGTCCAGAATATCTGGCACTGGATGTTTATTGGATCAGACTTGGCCACTGGCAGAACTGAGTTTCTAAAATCTGATTTCTTTGTATTATAATTGAGCTTTCATTCAGAAATGTAGAAGAGTAGATACAGAGGCATAACATTTTATATATGTTCTTCTGTCTGTGATAAACCTTCATTACAGCTGCAATACAAAAGACACTTTCCTTCACTTTATTGCAGCAGTGGCAGCCTCTATACCATAAAACCTGTCCTGCCAATGAGGAATCAACCAATTCATTTTCATCATCTGGTTTTCATTTCCTTGGAGAGATAGGAAAGCTCTTTGTGCACTTGACAGTGCATGTGGCTAATCTTGTTTTCTATCTGAATTGGTAATTACAGTTAGAAGCATTTTTGGAGAATGTGGTATTTTTAGCCAGCAGACAGGCTTGGTAATATCTTTAAGGAATATACTGTTTCTTCAGGGCTCAGAAAGTGAAAAAATGCACTCACCGCTTCTAATTATGATTTTTTTCCCTTGTTACTAACATGCCATGAAGGTAGTTCTTATCTACAGGAATGCTACAACTGCTCTTTGTGACTCGGGTAAAACTGAGAAACCTGCTTTGTTTACTTACATCTTCTTTCTTGAAATACTTCCAATATGGATGCTCCATGCAATTTGATGTGATGTGGCAGTTTGCTGTCCTCCATAGCAAAGCTCTTCTCTACTGAGAACAGTGAAAACTTTCTAAAGGAGCTAACACTCTCTTAGAGCAGCTTCACTCTGTAGGACATGGAGGAACTTTAACTTATTATGTTTGTCTTTTTCTATTCCATTTACTAAATCGTATTGCAGGTTACCAAGGTCATCAGATTTTATCTATTATTTTAAGATTCCCTTTCTTATTCTCCTTTACTTCCTCTGAGCTGATGTCCATTCAGAAATCTCGGTATTGTTTCATGAGGTAAATATGTAGGGTTGCTTTGTATTTTGCACCAATAACAAAGTAATTATCCTGTTCATTTTCTATGAGTCATCACAAATACAGATGAGTTTTCAGTTGAATGCACTTTGATTTCTGTCCCCTTTCGTTTGCCTTTGTGTAACCTCACAGCAATTAATTTTGTTTGTATTTGGGATTCCTTTTTTTGTCAGCAGATGGCTTTAGACAATTTTTAAGAGAAGCATGCCCAAATTACGTCCAAAATCTATCAGCGGTCACTGTTAGCATGTTTTCTTTTAGAACTTTTGAAATATTTGGAGACTTATGTATATATACTACTAATGCATCCATTTTTTATAAACTCAAAAGCCAATAATGTTTTCACAAAACCATATGTTTCAAAACCACTAGTTTACTTCATTCTCATGCAGTGAGGCAGTATATCTTTACTGGGTGTAATTTCTGTGATACCTCTATAACATTTCTGATAACTTTGGGGTAATAATCTAATTCCTGGTTTTCAGGATCATTTTTTTTTAATATTATGTGTGGCATTTCCAAGGTTTTGATTTATAGTTTCTTGAACTTGGGAATTTTTGTTTTTTCTTATTGTTCTGTATTTCCTTTAGTGAACCCGAGCAAGAGTCTGAGGCATTAAAATTATGACTATACTAATAAATTAAGAAGGTTCAACGCAGAGGTCCAAGCACTAGTGTACAGTTGTCCATACTTTTCCAAAGTTAACACAACTCCTGACATAGTTTTAGCCTGTGACAAATGACTGTGTCTCAATCAAATGTCCATAAGCCAGTACAGGCCCAAGATGGGTAGTATGGACAAATTCACACTCTGGAGCAGAGCTTGGACCCTAACCCTCTTCAGTTCACCAATGCAGGCACAAATTATGTGTTGGAGAAGTCCCAGTGGCAAGATGACACACTGGTGGAACAGCAGATGGAGTTTCTATGGAAGCAGTCTTAACCAAACTTTATTTCTCTGTCGCCAGCTCTCAGCCCCGTAAAGATCTACTTAGTGTGATTGTAGAGGATAATGCAATAATCAAGTCAGTTTGTTGAAATGACTACTGAGATGTGTTTACATGTTCTTTTCTAAATAGACCTATATAGAAGTTGGACTACTAGGATTTAGTCACCCTTCACTAATTATTTTGTATGTCTCAAGTATCTTCTCCTGTACTCCTTTTATGCTGGTGTATCCCACCTGGATCTTAGCTTTAATGATTGACCATCTTGACAAGGCAATTTTAGGGAAGAAACAACATCAGAGACAGAATACATAAAGAAGGTGGGGCAGTAAACACTACCAGTTTTGAAACTTTTAGGGAGGGATTAATGTCAAATTAATCAATGAAGAAGATACACAAATACTTCAATATTTGAGCCAAGGAACCTTCACTGTCTTTGCAGACAATATACAGAGTAATAACTTTTAGGATACTATTCATGACATCTCTTTAAGCAACTCCAGTAGGATGAGAAACCATAGTTTGCTTTGGTGTAAAATACCTTTTTCTCTCCAGTGACTGCAACAAGAATCACTGAAAAGTGTCCCATATATGCATTATAGATAGCTACTTTTGGTGAAATTTGTCTCATCTACATCCTAACTGTCTGACAATTTGCCAGAAGGTCTATTGAGCTTCTGAAGTTATCTTTTGTGATTTCTGAATTGCTGTTTAAGGAAGTAGAAGGGCATGATCTGGGCTGTATACCACCTGGGCAATTACAAATCATAATACATAAAAAGATATTTTCTGTGACATTTGTGCTGGGAGATGTAACTGAATGAGCAAAGCCCTTAAATAAAACTCACTTTTAAACTTTATTTATATTCCCTAGTTGCAGTTAGAGATTACTTTAAAAATAATTGCAATTACAAGAAACTGGGACATTTCAATTCAGTGCAGTCATGCAATGATCATCAAAGGAATTTAAAGTCAGCAGAGATCAGGTGAGTTTGTTGGTTTTAATGGGTTATTAAGATCTGTTTCTCCAGTGTGTGTTCTTCTGAGGAGCTTTACAGATTGAATCAGTGAGGGAATATCTTGATTTATGTTTAATTATTCTATAGTGTGGTTTTCTATGATAACAGAAAAAAAAGTTACTATACATTGCATTGGTGGGGATTTTCTGAGATTTATGAAGCTGTTTTGTAAAAGTATGTTTTATTTTTGTTTTTCTTGGAAATATTCTTGAGGGGTCCTAATGATTCATAAGTTTAATGAAGAGACTTAGATGTTTACCCAGAAAGAAATTATAGGTGATTAGAGAATAAGAGTCAGTCCTCATTGTACACTAATAATATTCATCCAGACAGTAACCTCTAAAGGAGAAAAAATGTGCATGGATGAAAGAAAGCATCCAGTGGGGGGGAGTACCCCACTTTACCTAATGCACTTCATAACTTTGTTCTATATTAGTTCCCTTGATTAGCCTTTTTGCCTTAAGAAAAGTGATCAACACAGAGTGCTTTGGCAATTAGAAAGCCCTGAATCATCTCTAATTATTCCCTCATTTTGCACTATTTCCTGCTAAGCCAAAACATCTTGGTGTGTTTACAAAGCTGCCAGATTTTATATTGGATTTTTATGGAACTCAGCATTTCCAGCCTTGGCCTAATTAACCCCTTTTTTCTTTTTTCTTTTTTTTTTTTTTTTTTTAAGATACTTTATGAATATATTCAGCTTGTCAAATACAAGTTCTAACTAAAATATAATTTAAAGATGGGTGAAAGAAACTCAAGAAGAGAGCTGGAATGGACAGGCCAGGGGAACAGAGTAGGTTGGATGTGGTTTTTTTCATAATGGTCTTTTTTTTTCAACGTATTTAGTTCAGGATTATCTGATGCCATTCCAAGTATAATTTGCCCTAATAAATAAGCAAGGGAAAAGGTAGCCTCATATATTTACATTTTATGCCAGCACTCTAATCTTTCTGGAACTTAACAATAGATAGAGAGAAGACTATATAACAATAAATATAAATGGAAGTGTAGGGGGCATAGGCAGGAGGTCATTTGGCTGGACTCCACTTTCAGTTGTGTACCTGCCCTTCAGGAAATCTACAAAATTAGTATTTGTGATTTACCAAGGCTATTTAATTGATCCTTATATCTGCTTTCTTTATATTTTCAAGACTAATCTTTTTTTCATTAAAGGGAACTAAACTGACTCAAAAATATTCCCCATTATGAAACCACTCTCAGTTTAGGCACAGTTTTTGTATTGTGTTAGGTGCTATTCATTTTCTTTTGTTGGTGGGCAAGGTGAAGAGGTCCCTTTGTAGGATTTTTTTTTTCCACACAGTATAACACTACAAAGATCCTCAGCACGGAACATGTCAGAGAGAAGTGGTAGGAAGCAGTGATTTCTTTTCTGTCTCTCGTACAAGACAAAACGTAAGATAGGAAGGAGATTTTTGGAACTCATTCTGTCCTCAGAGAGTCTGGGGCATTAGCAAGCAGAGGTAAACAAGGGGCTTCAGGATGAGTCACTTAGCAGCCTAAATTGTCCAGTCTGTGGATGGGACTGCAGTGAGACCCACCCCCCAGCTGCTGCTAAGGGACCTTGCGAGTTTAATGCTGATTGTGGTGGGGTTAGTCCTAGGGCTCACCTCCTCCTTGCTCCAAGATGAGGAGCTCTCTGGAGATGGACACTGGGTAAATGACACCATTACTGTGAGGAGAATGGTACGTCTAATTTCATTTTTTCTGATAATTCAGGCACAAAAGGGAGTCTCAAGGGAGGAATCTCTTTTCTCTTATAAACTCACCATATGTCAGTTGCTATAACAGCCTGTCTTCCTCAGTCCTTCACCCACGAGCCCCACCAACACAAAAGCCTGATACTAGATTGTTACTAGTCTGATATTATTCAGCTTCATCCTCTTTGTCATCACAACGCAACACATTCTTTAGTGCTTAATGGCTATGCTTCATAAAGATTTACAGAGTTACTCTTGTTTCCCAATGTTCTTTGAAAGCATTATTTAAAGTTGAATCCCCTACAGCCTATTTTTGATGAGAAAACAAAGGGTTTTATAAAGCAACCTCTACAAAGAGACTCTTTCACTTTTGTCTATTCTTCTATCCTTTGTAACTTCTATGCCTTTTCAATCTGTAAGAAAACTGGCTGCTCCTTTCAACAATTCTAGCTATCTTAAAAGTGATTACAACTGGCTATAAAGTAAAATTTTAGAAAGACTTTTTAATTGGAATTAAAAAGACTTATAATTAAAAATATTCCCCTTCTTTTAAAAAGTTCTAATTTTCTCAAATTGTTTAAAAGAAGTTCTTTTTATCATCTGAGCAGTTTTAAAATATAATCTATGTTAAATATGTTAATGAAAATTAGTCAATAATAGGTGCAGGAATGTTAGTCAAATATAGATATATACATAAATACCTAGACTATTCCATCATCTCTGTGACTACTGGCAACATCTTTAGCGATGATTATCCAGTCTTTGTTGAATTTTAATTCTTTGTGTTTAATTTTCCAGTCTGCCTTTTTTCCATAAGCTGATTTTCTTTATTATTTTTTTTAACTCTAATAGAAATTTTCAGCAAAAATAATTCAGCCATTCCTTAGAAGTAAAACTAGGAGTGAGATTCTCATATAACATGCCAGTGTCTTTTGTGGCTAAGCACAAGTAGTCAAAGATCTTGGGCTTAACTTTGCTCAGTAACACAACCAGATTTACTGTGGGAAAACCAAGAGTGACTCTTCCCTTTTGCTCTAGTTTACACAAAAATAATTTCATTATCACTTTTTTAATTGAAAATATAGGAAGAGCCCTCTTGCATTTTTTGTTTTGTTCTGTTTTAAGGAATTAACATTAGCTATAGGTATTACATTAAATTCTTCTTTCATTTGCTTCCTTCCCCTGAAAAAGGGGAAGTTGTAATAATTTTTTTCATCTGGTTATAGTTTTACTTCTTTTCTATGTGAAGAGGAAAGTTTAGCCTCTGGGATAGCATACCATAGGGACTACAAAGTAGGTTAAATAAAACACTAATTATATGCTTACCTCTTAAATAGACTTTAAGAAAGGAACAGCCAACTGTTACACAGTTAGGAGGATTTGTCCTGGGATAGCTTCATTTGAAGTAACATGTTTGGGAGGTTTTTGAGGGATGAGAGACTCTATTTGCTAATGCTTATGGGACAATCTCATCTCTGACACAGATTGAGAAGAAAGGGATATGAGAATGTACCAACAACACCTGAGTGCAGTTCTCCTATTACTGTGCAGGCCTTGACCTGCTTAGTCAGTGTGCCTAATCCTTGATCTCACCCCAGTGCCAGACCCTGGCCAGGATGCCTTGGTGATCACAAAAGGTAGTACGCCTTGGTGCAGAGGTAATGTGCTCCCTCATGACAGACAAGGGATGAAAATGCATGCTTCCACAAGCTGAAGCTAGTCAGATTGGAAAAAAAAACCCAAAAGTTCATTATAGAATCAAAAAGTTGTCATTAAGTTTCCAAAAATCCTGTTTCTTCTTGGAAGACTGTCAGCCTGTGGTAACCCTCCGCTGATCTCACTGGAACAGGCTGCCCAGAGAGGTTGTGGAGTCTCCTTCACTGGAGACATTCAAAACCCGCCTGGACGCGTTCCTGGGTGATGTGCTCTAGGTGACCCTGCTCTGGCAGGGGGTTGGACTAGATGATCTTTCGAGGTCCCTTCCAACCCTATGATTCTATGATTCTATGATTCTGTGAAACATGCTCAGGACGAAGTTAGAATTAGTGTTTGTGTAAAGTAGAATGAGAGAGATTAATTTCCCTAGAAAATCCAATAAACTGCTGCACAGGGCACTGTGCTAGGTAGTTCATCACCTTCTCTGAATCAGATGAACTTACTGAGGCAGCAGATTTTAGTTCAAAGTCTTGATCTGAATAAGGTGGAGCAGGCATTACCTGTGGCAGCACTGTCTCCCAGAGAAGTTGCCCAACTGCTGCCCTGTAGGATTTCAGAGGTAACGCCACAATTACTCAATAATTCTGTGAGTGATTCACAGATATTTTGTGATTCCAAATTCAAAGCATCCTGGAATAATTGAATTTATGACATTATTTATCTATGGTTTATGGGCTTTAGCGAGATGGTAACCCTCAGCACACTCTAGTAAGACAACAAATGGAAAATATATAACTTATCTCAACAGACTTTGCTACTGTGCAAGAGGGTTGAATGCAGGTCTATGACAAATAAATGAACAGAAGGTAGTGATAACTAAAAGGAGCGCCAAAAGTAGGAAATAATGGAAGACCTGGGGAAAAGAAAAGAAAGGGAAGTGACAAAAGACAGGTAGCAGATAACGGGATATTTTTATTGCTATTATTTCACTGAAACAACTTCCAAAGTAAATTTTAATTCACAGGTAGTTTGGGATATAATAGAATTCCTTGAATGCTTATTCTGTTCACCCCCTAAACATTTAAAATTCAGCCAGCCTTCTTGGTATTGGGGGGTGGATTTTATTTGTTTGTTGTTTTGTTTTCCTGAGGCTGAAGCTATTTCCTAGCCAAAACTAACACAGTGTGAAGCTTCTTCATACTGAGAGTTCTGCTGGAGAAATTCCACATGCTGAAGGATTTACTGATATTCCAGTTGTACTTTGGGGTTCTCCCAGGTTTGTTTAGTGCTGTCACTGCTCTTTCCCTTGCTCCATGAGTCTGACAAAAAATCGGTGATGCCCTTGAAATAATTTTTTTGGAAAATAATCAAAGGTTGCAGTACACAATTGAGCCCTGTCCATGGGCTTTGAGTAAATAATTATGCAGCCAGTTGTTCCTTCCAGTTTCAACATCTCAGAAGGGGCAGGGAGGGACTTTGTTACAATGTTCTAGTTCCAGAAGAATAAGTCCGTTGCCACAGGCTCAGAGGTCTCTGAGGAAGAGCTGTTGACATCAGTGCTTCTGGCAGTCAAGGCCGCAGGATTTGGCATATGTTGCCAGTTTTTATTTTCTTGCATTTGCAGGCTGACATCAACCCCACACTGATAGAAAAGCTGGTGAATGGAATCTGTCTGTGCATGGGTTTCCTTTGTGAATTTCCAGTACCACCTCTGTTCACAAAGCCTGTGGTTTTCCATTCATTGCTGGCATGGCAAATATTTCACTGTACTGAGGTTAACATGTGTGCAGACGTTATTTTCAAATTCCTCGGCCTCCTAAACTAAGCTGTACTGTAGAGAGAAAATTTCTTCCTGCAAGATTTTTTTCAAGGAGTGTTGTGTTTGTCATAGATGTCATACAGATATATTAAGTCTACAGTAATTGAAAGGCTGAAGAAAAGGTAGTGCATCCGCAAATTTCACTTAAAATAAAAAGGCTTCGGACCTGTTTGAACAGGGAATTACACATGTGTCTAGGAAGATCCAGTACAGTGCTAAGATTTAACAGACATGTGTGCAGCTGCATTTAGGTTTTAGGAATTAAAGGCTACTTGTTACCATTCTCTTGTTTCTAGAAGCTGGGTAAATGCTTCCATTGAAGTCCCACAGCAGATCACGTCTGCTGTTGAGTCTCTGACACTCTTATTGGCAGAGCAGAGGGAGAAAAGCCTGTGTCTGAGGAGCTGCATGAGATATGCTGGTGTGTTCAATTTTTTTGAGAGATGTCTGTGACCTGGAATTTCTGTTTATGCCTAAAGTGTCTTTGCCCCTAGAAGACCTGTCTCAAGTTGTCACTGGATTAAGGGGATCAGTTTTTAACCTGTGTTGCAGCTTTGGGGGCCTAATTGCATTCAAGTTCCAACAGAGATCGGTACTTAAAAATGGTACATGAAATTTGAATAATCATAAGAAATTAAGCTAAAAGGCAACTTGAAAGGCCATCTGTGCCTCCTAAAACATCATATGAGTCCTAAGACTCATACAGCAGGGAAGTTTTCTCTATGATCTTCCCCATCATCAAGTATTTGCATTTCAAAACAAAGTACTGTAGTCCCTAGCTTGTACGAACTCTCTTCCTTGACTGCTGTAGTAACAGAGAAATTGTGTAGGGAATTCTGATGAAACAACTAGGAATTGCATTCAAATTACTGTTTCTTTGCTTCCTATATTCTTTTATGACCAATACTAAGGTTGATTTGCAAGTACACAGGACACCTACTTGGTGATTATTACCTTCTTGTGTTTTGCCTGGCAACATTGCTATGACCTTGCAAACTACAGCGCCCATCTGTCATTTATAATTCATGTATTACCACTGATTTATAGAGGACTAGGCAGCTTGTCCTATGTCTCTAGTTAGGAAGAAATGAAAAATGTAGCAAAATCCCTCTTGACTTTTTTTTTTTCCAGTACAATTTTTACTGAAGATGATGGTACTGATAGTTATTTCTTGTAAGTCATTAACTAGACATTCCAGGAACACAATTTTCTCTTCTGCAGCTTATTTGAAATCAAGAAAGGCTTCTTGTGCTGCTCTAGCAAATCCCATCTTTCCTCACAGCATGGGATAGGTTGGTTAATGTGGTAGAATATTTCAGTGAATGATTTGTTATCTATGGGAACCTTGAATTCTAAGGGAAATTTTCTGAATATACTGTAAAAATCTCAACATATGAAGTAAAAGGAGCTGTCAATATTTTTAGAAATCTCTCAGAAATTTTACAATTAGAGAAAACTGCAAAGGCGGTGAGGGCTACTTTTTCTTGTTATTGCTTTGCTATTTATTTCCTTTTCTTTTAAAAATATTTGTGTGAACTGCAGCTCTGAAATTAATATTATCCCAACTAAAAATAATGGTTATGTTGGAAAATGTCAGTTTACAAGGAAACCTATCTTTAGTATTTCACAGAATCAATAAGGACCAATCTTGACTCTGCTCTAAATTCGCTTCTTTCTTCTAGGGACAAAAGTAGTAGAAGAAACAAAGGTATCAAAATGACACAGCCTAATCCTCCTTAGGCTCTTTTAGACCAGAAGCAATACGGAACAGAAGAGGGGAATGAGAAAACAGGAAGAAAACAAAGAGACTAGAGAAAACTGATTTTCCATTACCCAGCAGATCAATGCTGATCAAAGAAGGAAAACCAAGTCACTTAGTTCCTGGTACATTTTGTCATCCAACAGATTAGTTTGGCATCAGAAGCCAAACTGTACTGTTGCTCCAAGAGAATAAAGTAGAAGATACTTTACTAAGACAATACCTGCCTGTGAAAATCATGTGCAACGTCCCACCAAGTACCTGTTTGCCATTAATGTACAGACAATGTATGGCAACAAAGTTTATGAAGATCTAGCCAGAGGATGCTCAAACAGAGGCTTCTCACTTAATGTGAGGATGAAGGGGCTGCCCACTTTCAACAGTCTTGCCAACAGTGTTTGTTTTTCAATAGTAAAAGATTACTTGTAGATTGTTCCAGGACTGTAAAGGCATTCTTGACAGCATTCCTCAGAATATGCTTGGTTTCATTCCTTAAAACACTGCTTATAAAGCTGGATCGAGGTGAGATCAGATTTAAGCACCAGAACCACAAGCTGATGAAATAACATTGCCCTGAATGAAAGAGTAGAATCATGTCAGGTGCGTAAATTTCATGAACATTTTACCCTTTCTTGAAGTTTTATTTCTGAGACATACAAGTTCTATGCAAATTCCAAGAAGAAGATGAATCTGCTGAATATTTTATCACATTCCCACATGCTCTAAAAGAACATTATAACTTCACTGGGAAGTTCCATTATGAAAACACACAGAATAAAATCACTTGTGCTAGGAAAGACCAATACATCTCAGAGATTCTTCAACTTCATGCAGAAAAAAAATCAGTTACATCACATATCCGAGGTAAGTGCATGAATAAGCAACTGGAATCCCACTAAACCCACAGGCAAAACCTAAAGAGCGAGCATTGATGTGAGCACCCACTGACTTTCCAAGCAGTGCATTAAAAATCTGCCAAGTGCCTGGTGCAGATATATCTCTAGGCACCCACATGACGAATGACTGGCTGAGAACACTCTGTGTGCAATGTCACAGAGGGCTTTAGATTTGTGTTGCTCATAGGACCACCATTAAAGGAACAGCTGCAGAGCCCGGGCTGCTGGCATTGATGTTTTTGCCAACAAACCACAGAAGCCATTCTCTGCACTGGCAAAGCCATACAGAAATATTATTGTCTCTAGAGTTCTGTAAAACCAACTAGTGCAAGCAGAAAATTCAGACTATTTAACTGAAAATAAGGAAGAACTGAATAAAAAATTTCATTTCCCAAATTTCATTTCCCTAACAGAATAATAGAAAAATCCTGGGAGGTGGTGTTTTTAATTTTGTAAAACTTATTTAATCTCCCCATCCCTATCCTTCACTGACATTAATTAGAAATAAAGAAGGTTAAAATCTGGATTTCTCTTTATCCATCTGAAGTAGATTGCTGCATCTATGGCTAGGAAAGAATGTCAGTCAGAAGTCTGTCATGTGGCCCCAAATTTGAATTTAATCTAGCAGAAATACACATGGTTTTGTTGTTTTTTGAATTTAATATACATGTTTTCACTACTGAAATCAGTTTTGGAATTTTTAAAGTGTTCCTGCAGATTCTCCTAGAAGTCCATCAAAAAATATTTATAAGGAGAACACAGTTCAAAGTGAGTATCTGAACTGAGAAAGGAAAGCTGTAAATTGATAGACACTTCATATTGTTGTGGCTTTGTACTTATAACAATCACAAAAGTAAAGATTTCTACATAAATTATACTAAAACCACCATGCTTTAGCTAGTTTATAATTAAAATGTGTTTCAGCACCTCTGGAAAACTCAATATATGAATAGCCTGCAGGATGAAGGATATCTGCGTATAAAGTAATTGTAGCAATATGTGTATGTCTTTTATCTTGACTGATTCTACATGGCTTTGCCAAATAAAAAATTAAAGACAATATTCAATATTAATTGCCAAATAAGTTTAAAATGTAAATTCAGACAAGCTAAATCTAGAATTTGTCCAGGACATTCTAACTCTCGTAAAGATAAGTCCTTATTGGTAATTATAACTGGTCTCCTTCTGAACTTTATATAGTACATGAAAAATACCATGTCCAGATCCAGACAACACTCTATCTTAAAAACTGAATGGAATAAAATCTCTGGTCAATTTCTCACTGAGGAAGGAATGATTCTTAATATCCTGTGCTTCCTAGATACATTTTATTGAATGATGACTCTTTGCTGTGGGATGCTGTTGATTTGCCACATTTTCACAAGAGCTTTCTTATAAAACAAGGTCTTTGGAGTTGGGAATGTTATTTTGGTAAGGGCAACAGGCATGTTGCACGTATGAGGGTAAAATGAACTTTGTATACACAAGAAAATAAAGATATAGAATTTGAACTGAATTTCAGTCAAACATGAATTAGATTCTTTATTTGAACTGAAAAGGAGATCATCTAATTCTTGATAAAAAGGTTTGCTTCATGGTACTGATAATGTCCATCACCTTCATGTCATCCTTTTAGACAGACTTTCTCTTTTCTTCATAGCATAAACTGTACTTGGATAACCACCTTTAAAGCTCCACAGTGTCAAAACTTCCTACTCATAAGCTGAATTTCTGAACAAGCTCAGCCTGTCCCTGATATTTCACTTCACAGGGAATTTGGAAACAATTGCTCAACATGCTCTTTTGCCCAAACCACCTGCACAATACAGCTTTGTTTCCAGTGTTTCTTTCCAAGTCATCCTTGGCTCCTCTGATCCTTTCCCCATGAGTCTTCCCCTGCCTTACCTTCTCTCTGTCAGGGGTGAAGCTGTATAGACATGCCCATCACTGTCATCTGACACTAGTTCCTCTGAACCATACTGTGGAGCAACAGAAAGTCAAGCGTAGGGTGACTCAGCAGACAAGGCCTGTGTCACCTTATCAGACCTTAGTGTCGTCTACTGTGTTGTGTATTTCAGTTGCACCGAGAAAAGATGATGAATGATAAAATCTCCATAAGAACACCTAATTAAATATTTACTTGGAAGGTTGCATGTGATACGAATCACCTCCATGAAGATCTATCTGGTTTTGCATACCTATCAAGTGCATTCTCATCTCAGTGTACATACAGTTGAGTTAAACATAAAGATTCCCACACAGCAATAAAAGATTACATCTGTACACCCAAAGCCACATTCATCACCTTGATTCTCCTAAGCAGTAGTAAACTTTCCCCATGTTTCTGACTGCTTAGACACTTACTTTATTACATCTTCAAAGACAATGTTTACATGCATTTTAATCTGAAATGCTACCCTCCAAAAAATGTTCTATTAGTCAGAAAACATTCACTGTGTTGCTCTTTCATACTGCTTAAAATCAGCATTCAATTCACTGTGTAGTATGTAATCATAAGAGACTGTGACACAAAAACAGAGCAGATGGAAATATTTATGTTGGATTTGTAGGTTAGTAAGTTCTTCACACATTCACACAAGAGTCCAAAATGTTTGCCTGCCCTTAGTGGAAAATATTCAATAAAATCCTGAACCTGCTAGATCTGCCTCTGAAAATAGCAGCATGGAAATATTTATTAAATAGAAATCTTGGCACAATGTGTTTCCAAGAAAGATGGGTTTAAATATACAGAGGGTAAATTATGTTCACTAAGTGAGATTCCTTTGAAGACACTATTAAAATGCACTCTGTTCCCTAGAACAAAAAAGAAGTATAACCTCCATTAGTGTTTTACCTGACAAAAATATAAAAAGATAATTTTAGGTTTTGAAAAAAACAGCCTTATAGCTGTCTTTTCAACAACACAATGGTAATTTTAAGAAAACACACAAATCCAGGAAAAAATAGTTTCTATATTGGAACCACCATTGTGCCATGTTCTATGTAAATGAAGGTTTTGTGGGAAATTGAATGTTTATAGCTTCATTTGCCCTAGGATGATTGTTCACTTGGCAAAACTACCTCTGTGTAAATGTGATCTCTGATACAGTGTTGTATGAAGTCAGTGTCCACACCACACTTCAGACTATGTGTTGACTTCTTTAACTGACCTCTACTGAAGTGTTTCAAATTCAAATTTGCAGCATCCTTACAAGATCCTCTAAATTTAGTTTAGAGCTTTCAGTTGGCAAGGTGAAAAGTACAACAGCAACTCAGAAAATCCAAGATAATAAACACTGTAAACAGTGAAGTAGTTGGTATGTAAGGCAGAAAGTCAGCATTTCTTTAAATTATAGCTAGTCTCATACGTATCAATAATTTTTGAAACTTTCATAATATCGTGTGATTTATAAACATTCATCCAAAATTTACTATTCCTGGTTAGCATCTAAGTATATTATTCAGATTAGATGCTATAATGTACAATTCTAGTATTACCTCTGAGGCAGTTTATGATCCTGCAGTCAGAACAGTTTATTGGTTTATGCTTCTTAACATCTTGTTTCCATCACATTCTGATGGCAATGTCCCATCCCTTACCCAGTTACTGGCTGAGATCAGAAGAGCAGTGAAAATAAGCAGGCTGTGACTTACCAGATACGCTGAAGTCACAGACCATGAAATTGTGGAGCTGAAAATCTTGAGAGGAGTAAGTGGAGCAGAGCACTGACCCTGGACTTCTGGCAAGCAGACTTTAGCTGGATCAGAGAACTCGAAGGTGGGATCCCATGGGAAGCAGATCAGAGGAGTGAAGCTGCTAGGGAAAGGTAGGTCTTAAAGGGCAGCATACTCTGAGAGCAAGAATGATCCATCCCAACACTCAGAAAAAATAAGTAGACATACCAGGAAACTGGTATGGCTAGGCAGGGAGTTCACAGTGGAGTAGCATACAAAAGGGGGAAGCAGGGACAGACTACAAAGCCTGGACATGCAGGGGTGCTGTCAGGAAAGACAAAGCTCACCTTAAGATGATTCTCCCAGGGAACAGCAAAAGCAACCACAAGAGCTACTTCTGATGTATCAGCAAGAAAAAGGCAAAGAGGTGGCGTCCACCACTGAACAGGATGATTGATTTAATGACAGTGAACACAGATTAGACTGAGGTGTTCAATGCCTTCTCTGCCTCAGGCTTCATCAAAAAGGTCTCCACTTCTTGAAGGGTCTCAAGAAAGAGGAGAAAAAGTAGCTCTGTTTGAGGGTTGAGCAAGGGGTTACTTGAGAGAAGCTGCAGAATCACAGAATGGCTGAGGCTGGAAGGTACCTCTGGAGACTGTCTAGTCCTGCTCAAAGCAGGGTCACCTAGAGCAGGTTGCCCAGAATTGTATTAAGTCAGGTTTTTAACATCTGCAAGGACAGAGATTCCATAACCTGTCTGGGCAATGTGTTCCAGTGTCTGACCAACCTCACCCCAAAAAGAGTGGGGTTTTTTTTAATACTTTTAAATGAAATTTCCTGTATTTCAGTTTGGTCCCATTGCCTCTTGCCCTGTCACTGAATGTGACTGAGAAGAGCCCAGCTCCATCTTCTTTACTTCCTCCCATCAGATATTAATACGCATTTGGAAGATCCCCCTGAGCTTTCTCTTATGCAGGCTGAACAGTCGCAGCTCTTACATTCTCTCTTTGTATGGCAGATAGATTGCATCAACTCTTTAATCACCTTCATGGCTTTGTGTTGGACTCATTTCAGTATGTCAATGTCTCTCTTGCACTGGGGAGCCCAACACTGGATCTAGCACTCCAGATGTGTATCACAAGTGCTGAACAGAAGGAAGGGATCACCTTCCTCAACTTCCTGGCAGCAGTCTGCGGGCCAGCTGCCTTTGCCGCAAGAACACACTGATAGTTCATGACTAACTTGTCCACCAGTAGCTCCAAGACCTTCTCTGCAGAGCTGTTTCCCATTGGCTGCCCCTAGTCTGTGCTGGTGCCTGGGGTTATTCCACCCAAGGTCCAAAACTTGACATTTCCTTGTGCCGAATTTCATTCATAAGGTCCTTGTCAGTCCATTTTTCCAGGCTGTTGAGGCCCATCTGAATGGCAGCACAACCATCTGGTGTGTCAGTCTCTCCTCCCAGTTTTGTATCATCTGCAAACTTACTCTGTCCCACATGTCTCATCCAGGTCATTACTGAAGGTGTCAAACTGCATTGGCCCAAGCACCAACCCCCTGGGACACTCCACCAGTGACTGACCACTAGATAGACTGTGCCATTGATAATGCTTTCAGCTTGGCAGTTCAGCCGGTCTTCAGTACACGTTGTTATTCATCGTTTGAGATCATGCTTCATCACTTTGTCAATGAGGAAGGTATGGAGCCATGCTTGGAGCAGGTGCCAAGGTGTTGATGGTAGCCGGGTACAGGGGTGGTCTCTGTCAATAGAGGCTGGGCCCCATCCCAGTGCCGGAGTACATCTCTGGGCACATGAAGGAGAAGAATATGATCAGAAGTGGACCTACTTATCAAGCGTAAATCATGCCTGACCAATGTCTTTGCCTTCTGTAGTAAAATGGACAACTTCATTGCCTTCCATAATAAAATTAGTGGATTAGTGGACAAGGGGACAGCACTGGACATCAGTTACCTTGACTTTAGCAATACTTCCAATGCTGTTTTCCACAATATTCTTGTAGCCATGATGGGACGTTATGGTCTAAATGTATGAACAAGCAGATGAATAAAAATCTGATTGAATGGTCACAGGGGAGTGATTAATGGGTTATACTTTACCTGGAGGACAGTAATAAGGTGAGCACCGCAGGGGGTCTGTCCTGGGACCTGTCTTGTTTAACATCTCAGTTAAAGACCTGGAGGAGCTTACAGAGTGCTTGTTCATCACATTAGCGATGTCTCCAAACCCAGCGGGGACGACAGCTCCACTGCAAAATCCTGTATGTAGGGCAGATGAATGATGCAGGCTGGGGACCAGCAGCTCTGTAGGAAAGGCCCTGGAATTCTGGATGGCAGTAAGCTGGACATGGACTAGCAGCGTGTCCTGGAAGCAGAGACAGCCAAAGGCATCCTGGGCTGTATGAACAAGAACAGAGCCAGAGTGATTATTCCCCCTACTCAACACCCACTGGACCACATCTGAATCCTGCACCCAGCTTTGACCCCTCCAGTACAATAAAGACATCGATAAATTGGAGGTTGTTCACCAGAGGCAACCAAGGTGATGGGGGCTGGAGCACTTTCTCTGTGAGAGAGGCTGGGGGAACTGGGCTTGTTCAGCCTGGAGCAGAGACGGCTCTGGGGGCCCCAGTGCCTACAAGGAGACCACACAGGGAACTGAGCTGGGCTCATCACAGCAGTGCGTGGTGGGAGGACAAGAGACAACTGACATAAATTGAAACTACAAAAGGTCACAGTGTATATAAGGAGAAGTTGTTTATCCATGAGGACAGTCAGGCAATAGCACAGGTTGCCTAAGGAGGTTGTGAAGTCCCTATCCTTAGAGTTTTTCAAGCCCTGACTAGATGAAGCCCTGAGCAGCCCGGTCTAACCACAGAGATGACCCTGCTGTGAGCAGGAGGTCGGACCAGAAACCTCTTGAAGTCCCTCCCAGCCTAACCTATCCTGTGATCTTGCAGTAAACAAAAGCTTCTCATTTGATACAATGCGTCAAATGCAGTTACTGTGATAACTGATTAATGCCTTTAACTGTGGCTTTCAGATATTATTTCCTATTGGAGTCTTTAGAGTTTCCGAGTTTCTACATAGGAATGATAGCTTGAATGATCTGTTAATGTGTTCAACTGACCTAAGATTTTAAATCTTTCTACCATTATATAGATATTTCCCAATTACTGTGTCATGTCCCTGAGCTCTATATCATGTAACAATGTGCTTAATGTAACAAAAAATGTATCTATGAATTTTTGGTGGAGCAATATTTTTTTGCTTGTATTAAATACATTCTTACTGCTCTGCTCATGCATTTCTTGTTACTTAGCTAAAGGTGTCATCTAGCACCAGGTTTAATTTTGAATATTTTGAAACCAGCTGAGAGACTGCCTGTCATCCTAAATATATCTAGGTACCTATGATGCTTGCTTCCATAGCCAAAGTTTCTGATTCAAGCAACACACTAAAAATTCAGATAATTTTTTCTTCTCCTTCCAACACTGCAGTATATGTAATTTGGTAAGTATAAGCCATTTGCTATGCCTGTATGAACCCACTGGTGAAGGAATGAGTTTTGCATTTTATTCTGCTTTCATATGGAAGTGACTTTCACAGCCTAAATCTAACAACTTTGAAACTTTTGTCAGCTAAAGAGCTCTTCCTTGCTGCTTAGTAGTTAAACTCTCCTTAGTAATGAAGACAAAGGTTTTTCTTGCTGTTGCTGCCTGGAGATGGATTTCTGCAGACCAGTTAGAGGATGAGGATTCAGAATACGTACTCAGGTTACCATTCCACGATGTCATGCAGTAACAGTCTATGAGTACCAACTAGTTGTGACACCATGTATCAAATGCAGGATAACTTAACCTCCTTTTATTGACAGCTAAGATGCCCTGATTTGGTTATCTTGTCTTATAGACACCCACAGACGAAAACAGGCTGAGAGAGTCGCTACAGAATAATAACCTATGGTATGATAACTTACTGTGTGGCAAAGCCACTTGCAGAGAGCTCACTGTTTAACTTTGTTCTTTCCTCTGCTGAACATGTTCACTAGATCCTGAGTGTGGAAGCTTTGAGAACAATGTAGAGTTCTACTTACTCTATTAGCACGACACCCACTTGAATTAATTTGGTTTGACTTGGTTCCTGGCAATCTGATGGATCACAGTTGTCATTTATACTAACGGTGGCAGTCTGTCTCCTCCATTTCACGTGCCTTGTGCTAGAATTCTCATTACTCGGTACAACAGAATTTGACTAGTGACTGGAAATAATTACAATCAGTTCACATACACACAAAATCACATATAAATCATATTAATGCAAAAAATCCCTATATTTTAAACTACAAAAGTTCAAGCAGCCTTGGAAAATTATTTGTGGGAGATTTCGTAGGTAGGATGTGAACAATGTCCTGAATAAAGCCTTGCTTCTCATACACCAAACTCAGTAGCATGTTTCGTTCATTGTTGCCTTTCAAAGATGAAGCAGATGAAAATAGTACAAGAGTACATTTATGTAACATCATGTCTTCTGAACACTGTCAGCTTGTTCCCCCAATTTCTAAACTTTAATTCTGACATGCACATGCAGATTGTGGGCACAGTGATTCATCCGTGCAAAGATGAAGAATGAATCATCCCAAAATGATCATGGAGGAGGTGGATACGGTGGTACAGGAGGGCAGACCAGAGGCAACATGCTGCACCATCTAAAAAACCTGTTCAGGAATGATTGCAGTGCTCTCAGATGCAGTCTTTCTCTGAGGATTAAAACAGAGCAGTGTGATTTCTCTACAAATATACCCTGTAGAAAAATATACTCTACAAATAAAACAAAATTTTAAGTGCAGAAAAGGCATCTAGGACAGTACTTCCATTTTACTTTCCAAATTAATCTTGGTTTTAAATAACAAGGTAAGTGTTGGAGTGTTATCCGTGATGTCCAGTTGTGTTACCTTGCACCATGCCGAATGTTGTCATATGTCTGCCCTCTATTGTAAATAATAATGACCTTATAGCATCATATCCAGAGAAGCCTGAAGAAGAAATCATTTTCAGCCATAAACACCTCTTCTCTTCCTTACATCTGTCGAGTCCTAGAAAGGAACAGTAATGTAAGGAGTCTGTTCTCATGACCTACTGTTAGTATGGGTTCATTTAACTTGACTGCCTGTATTACTGTATATTCATTTATTTCCACTTTGTCTGTATATAAATGTGCCTTAAAACTGACAGATATAGTAAATATCAGTGTATTTATGTAGTCATCCATAAACATATTTCCCATTCCCATCACTTTTGAGGACTCAAGTCAACTTTTGAGATACACAATTAAGATACAGATACAAAACAAACCCACAGCAATATCAGTATTTTGCATGAGAATCAGAGAACAATTTTACAGGTGTTTTAGTGTTTTGGGGTTTGGTTTGGTTTTTAGGTTCTCTTGGGGGGGCGGGTTGGGGTTTTTTTTGTTAAGCAGATTAAGCTATACTTTTTATTCTTTGTTCTGTAGCTCTTCAAGGTACCAGTATGAAATTCCTCAGAAGGACCTCACTTGAGAGAAGTTGGATAAATATTTCTTGCTCCAAGAATACGAAAGAAAACAGAATCTGGTTAATTCAAGTTGTAACAACAAATCTTTACCTAGCATAATGGTTTGATGTTTCCTGAGAGAATTCTTTTTTCTATTTTATGTCAGTACTTCATGAAATAAGAAACTTCCAATACTATGCCCATATTGGGCAAGCAGGAATTTAGACTCCTCATGGACACAGCTGTGCCCATTCCTGATTCTTCCAGTTGTTCCAGAGCGAGATGTGAAACAGAAAGTGTATTAGTCAAGAAATGTTGTTGTCTCACATGAAATGCTTCTCCTAATAATCAGCGCCATGTCATCTGGGCAGCATGGGGGAAAAATTATTCAGGCCATTTTTAACATGTGAACGTAGTCCACACTACAAAGAATAACCAAAGGGAATCTACATTAGTATTTCATATAAAGGCTTGAGGCAACAACTGAAGACTTTCTATTTATATGGATTTTGTCACTGAAAGTGAGAGAAAAAAACATATTATGAATGCAATTGATAAACCAGGGATAAACTTGGTTAGTTTTGGGGGATTCTTTTTATTTATTTATTTATTTTCCAAGCCTTGAACTATAACAGACTCTGAAGCCACAGCTGCATTTGTTTTGGCGTCTGTTCATGACTGGACATTTTTACTTCCTCTAGGCTTCTTTCCGAACTGCACTACAACAATGAATACAGCAAATCAAAATATTTTCCAACATAATTTTGGCAGAAAATACCAATTCATCTCCACAGAAATATTGTTCAGATTTCTCAAGGAGGGTATGAAGGTGAGAAAGAGATCCCAGCATAGTTTAAAAGGCTAAGGCAACGATAAGTGATGTCTAAGTCAAAGTCCCCACTCCAATTCTAACTGGCAGTCAGGACTTAAATTTCCCAGTCCCACATATGAGACAAGTATATGCAAGGATTCTTAATTGGAGGTGTCTTCTGCTGTCTCTCACTGTACGAGTTCAGTTTAATTCAGTCACAGAAACAAGTAATAGATTTTCAGTCCAATTTTCTGGGCCGCAGAATCATCGAACAGTGAAAGCATCTGGAAGAGATCGCAGAGCCCAGCCTGAGAGCAGCTTCACAGAGTCTGGCCTAGGCATGTTCATCTCCACTGCTCACCTGCCTCATCCTGTCCCACCTAGGGCAGGTATGGATGTCTTGGTGTATCTTACAGGTGCTTGACAGCAGATCAGTAAAAGAAAAAAAGATTCACTTTTGAGGAATTTAAACAGTCTCTCATCTAGTCCAAGGCATTAAGGGTCAAGAATACAGGAAGAGCAGCAAACAAATTCACCTTTAAACAAATAAATGTAAAAGAACAGAGATTATCCTGATAAAGGTACTTTAAAGGAAACTGTTTCTTTATTTTGATTGTACTTAACCTGACATTTGTTCTCTCTGTTAAAGGACAACCTCAGCGTACTCATAACTGCACTGTGCAGGGGGAAAGGTTGGGAGAAACAAGGGAAATTAAATACCCACCTGAGTCTTGCATGAACTTTGCCATTCAGAATTATTAAGACCATTTTATCTAATCTCAAAAAAACATTGCTTACATACTCAGAACTTTAAAGAAGCTTGCATTGGTTAAAAACCTCATACATCATTTAGTCAGTGAATGCTGTTTATAATAGTAAGGCTAGCATTACATTTAAAGAATTTTCCTGCCCTGAATATATGATATACTTTCTCTCTGCCCAAGTACAATGTATGGAGGAATGGGGCCGAACCCAGTGAAAACAAAGTGCCACCGTGAATGTTTGGTACCTTAGAGTCAGTGACAAATTATCTGTTGACTTCACTGGGACAAGGATTTGAACTAGAAATACTCCCACTGAGTAGAAAATCCATCATGTACCAATTGAAAATACACATTTATCATTTCCATTTGTGAGAGCAGTAGTTTCTGATCCATTCATTCGAGCATTTCTACAACATATTAAAATGAATAACAACTGATATTTCAGAAAGGCAATAAACCAGAAACAAATAACTTAGTCTGAATCTGATAATTCTGAGCACAACTTATTCATCCTCTTCCTTTCTTAACTATGCCTTCACTTAATCACTGTATGGCTAGACAGTCTTCCCTTCTCTCCTTCCCCATCTGCATGGCTGCTGTATTTACCACATAAAGGGCCAGACTGTTGAATACACACAGATTAGGTTAAATAGTGAGAAAATTGTTCCAGTGATTATCCAGCTTCTCAGATGCCACAATTATCCTAAAGATTCAGCAGCTGCTTCATGTTTCCCAGTTACAGCTACAGACTGGTCAGTAGCAAGGAAGACTGTATTTGATTTTTAAATATTTATTTTTTTTAAGATGTGGTACCTTACACTCAACTAAAAAGCCAGTCAGAAGTCTTAAGTGAAATACTGAAGCCAAGAATCAAAGAAAGATCTTGTTCTCTCACTTAACATGAAAACCAAGTAATTGAGAAAATGAAGAATGCAAACATTAATATGGAACTCAGTGACTGGTTTTGTACCAAACCTGGTTTCCAGAGAGGCCCTGACTTGTTCAGCTGTTTAGTGAAAAATCAATGGTTGGAAATTGAACTGATCCAGTGAAGCACAGCTGTCAACATTACGTTGCTCTCCTGCTGCTTTATTTCTTCCCTTTCTTGAATCCCTTCACTAGTTTCTATATCCCTTCAGCATTAGTTCCAAGTTACTTATTCTTTGCACATCTTATAACCAACTCCTATATCTTTCTTTGCCTCCTTTTGAGTATCTCTGTGGTTTTTCACTTTTTTTCTTCTGTATGTAAAAAAATNGAAGGCTAGTTCATTTGTAAGCTCACTTTAACACTGAACCAGTAGAAAATATATTGCCATTTCATATTTTAATTAGCACAAATAATTGTTCATTTAATTGCGAATCTCATCACTGAAGAGCCTTTAATAAGAAGATACAGGCAGTTCCAAGCTCATATACTCTTCCACAGTAAAATTCTCAAGGGGTATTCTCAATTAAATATTCTGTTAACCATTGCAAAGCTTTCTGAATCAATTGATTTTGCTTTTCTATTCCACGGTTAGATGTTCATTGTGCTTCTCCCCACCATTTTCTCTCCCTGTAGAAAGCATAACAGGGAAGTAAAAGACTCAATCAAAAAAAGGTTAACAGATTATGAAATTAGAAGGAACATTATGATCTTTAATAGCCTGACTCCCTAAATAACACAGGCCATAGAAACTCATGGAGGAATTCCTGCATTCAACCTACAACATCTCTTTAAATTTTAGTACATCCATTGGAAAGTTATACAGTCTTGATGGACAGACTTCTAGAGAGATAGAATCCAACACATCCCTACTTGTTCTAATTGGCAAATCACCCCAAAAGGTTAAACCATGTACAGACAGCTTTCACCAGGTTTTATTGTTGCTTTTCATGGTAAACAGAGCTATCAGAAGTCACTTCCTATATTGTTCCTTGTAGATCATGGGCAAATCACCACTTTTTTAACTTACTACATGCATTGATCTTCCTATTGTCCTTACTATAAAAATCCTTTCCAGATATACATAATTAATTAAGGTCTTCCTTGAGATGCTTACACTTTCTTTTCAGTGTGGACATCATAATGGGACCCAGGATTTCATTAATGTATGCAGAGATATTTCCTATCTACTTCCTCTCAATACTCTGCAGTTTATATTTCAAAGATAATGCTTTCTTTCCAAATTGTAACAACATACTGACAGATAATTTCCCATAGGTTATCGATCAGTACAACTGAGTTCTCAGTAGTGTCGTCATATTCCCCTGTCACCAGTTTGTCAGACATATGCAGTTTGATTTACTTCTGTTAATTAATATTTTGTTCAATGGAGATCATCTTACCAAGTGATCCAGACCACTCTGTAAAACTGGTCTGTCATCATTATTATTTACCAGTCTAGAAAGCTTACTGCATCAACAAACTGTGCCACTGATTACTTTGATTTTCTCCCATAAATTTGCTAGAAACTTTGTGCTGCTATGAAGCAAAACTCAGATCTCTCTGTCAAGATTGTACCTTAGCTATGATGTATTGGCAAATTGCTTTAATTTTTGTATTTAACTAGTCTTCATCCAGTTTTAATGATCTACTTTAATTTTATGAAATTCTTTTTTCTTTAACTACTGAGGCACTAAAGATTAAGTAAAATATCTTGCCAGCATCTATTATACTTGCTGAGCTTTTTTTTGTCATCCAAATTTTTTATATCATGTTTTTTTGGCAGAGTTAAAGAAAAATTACATAAACCCCTTATAATTGTCATTAGTTTTTTCAATATCTTTTTATTTTTATATGAATGCCTTCCATATTGGACAATCAATTGGACTTAGTAGAGACTGATGATTGGGCACCATATTTCTAAAAACTTGAAGAATGACTGATTTTGATCATAAGCGAAATCAAGTGAATATTCACTATGAAGAGCAAGCAAGCTATCAATAGCTTCACTATATTTGGGGAATAAATTACAGTTTCAGACAATGAATACATTAGAAAAAAAAAGTTTTCTGTCTAAAATTTGGAAAGAGGGAAAATAAATGCTTTTCTATACATGGTTTTAACAGCATTAAGCATATATGTGACTGGCTGATTTATTACAAGCATTGGGCATTTTCATAAAAATCTATTACTTTAACCTATTTCTGCCTAAAAAGTGAGAGTATATTATTACTAAAACCAGTTTTTCCTGATACATGTATAACATCAATGCCAGAGTAAGTTAAAAATGAACCATTCTTCATGCGTGATTTTTTATACCATTTTTCTCACTATATTTTTGTTTAAGAAAATTGGCTAATTGCAAAAGCCTATGGCCACATTTAATCACTGACCATATTAGCATCTCTGATCCTTTGGTTGGAGATCTGTAACTACCTGCAGTTTTTCAAAAGGTAATGGATTTGATAAATTGTCAATGTTGTAATGCTGCAAAGTGTTTGTGTAGGTTTCTATTCTTGAGAGCAAAATAACATCTCAGTTCTTATGATAGCACCAGTTTTCTTCAAGTTAATAATGAGGTCACCTTAATTGATAGGGGACTTTTTGTTATTTTTTTTCTCTTCGGAGTATGTATTTATGACTGGTAGCTTCATTCAACAGTGAAGAAATTTTGCAGGTCACTAAACCCTAAAACTAAAAAATATCACCTGAGTTTTTTTATTCAATTTTTTCAAAAACAGTGTTACTTGTGAAAAGCATAGACCATTAAGGCATTAAAACACTGTTTCCTTCAGCTTTGTAGTGACTCTAGTTTATTTTCATATAAAGTAAAAAGTTATGGTCACTTTTACTTACCAAATGCCATAGCATGAGAGCCACAGAATTCTGCAATACAAAATTTAGCTTAAGATTTTTTTTCCTTTAATCTTGCATTGCTTCAATCACAGAATTTCTCATGGAGTTTTATTTAAATGCTAATTAAAAATATTCAGAGCATATGCATCATTAAAGTCTTTTTAAACAGGTTCGAACACAGAATACAAAAAAGACTTTTATTATTACTTCAAATACTAAAAATAATCACACATCCAGGGCTCTCCATAATGTTTAGAGCTTTCAAATTAAAACCTATCCTACATTTGGCATTCACCTTTACTTAATTATTTCATACCTGAGGAGAATGATTCTTTCCCTGGCTGAGGCAGCAGCTGCACCATACTGATGTAATCCAAAAAGGGAAAAAAATGTATTTGCTAATCTTGCTTGGACAGATGACTTGAGGAAACTCTATATAGAAAATGTCATGTAATGAACAATATTGTCTCTTTGAGGAAAATCCATCTGCCACTGTGTTTACTAAGTTCCTTTCACATATCAAGATTTCTTTTGATTTCCTTCATTATACAGTTATTTATGTTCCATTAATTATTTTTACTAAAAAAATCCCCAAACAAATCAAAGTGAAACAAAATGAAACAAAACAAAACAAAACAGAAAGAACAAAAAACCCCAGATCCAAGAGGTATAGTATTTCATACTTTCCAGTTTTTCCAGAACAGTAGTTATTTTTTTCAAGGGAGCCTCTGTATTATGACTTACAGGTCATTGATTTCATGCTTAAGTATGAATCTTTGACTACCAAATATACCATTGAGACCAAGTAATTGATTGGTATTTAAATTACTTTGTATTTGGTTTTGATTTTGTTTTTTTCCCCCAGCATTTCTTTGTGACACATTAGCTGTCTACCTAACTCACAAGAGCTTTATTACCCTTGAGCCATGTCAAAGTTCATCAAGGGGATCTTATCAATGTTTATAAATATCTAAAGGATGGGTGTCAGGAGGATGGGGTCAGACTCTTTTCAGTGGTGTCTGGTGACAGTACAAGAGGCAATGGGCACAAACTGAGGAAAAACTTTTTTACTTTGAGGGTGGCAGCGCACTGGAACAGGCTGCCCAGAGAGGCTGTGGATTCTCGTTCTCTGAAGATATTCAAAACCCACCTGGACACGTTCCTGTGCAACCTGCTCTAGGTGATCCTGCTCTGGCAGAGGCCTTTGACTAGGTCATCTCCAGAGGTTTCTTCCAAGCCCTACCATTCTGTGATTCTGTGAAGTCTAATGTCCTGTTTCCAGCTGTAGTTGGAGAGAAGTACAAATCTCTGCAGGAGATCCTGCCCACCATAGTGATCTCCAATCAGTTTTGAGATCCACAAAATTTAATATTCTCCTTCACATGAAGTAGTTTAACATTAAGTAGTCATGCATTCTCTGTAAATATTAAATATGATTTTGAATCCCAGCCACACTGGCCTTGTCTTCACCTTCAGAAAAGGCTAGGTTCTGTATACCTATACTTACAGCTACTTCACTGAAAGCTAATAGAAGCAGATAGTTTAGCTTCCTAGTAGTGCCTAATTTCCTTAAATACAACTTTAAATTCATTTACTGACTATTTTCCAAACTCTTAAGTTTCCTCAAGGAAAACAGTGTTAAGTTTGTTTTATACCTTTGGCTATTTATAATCATTTCAGCCATCTTAATTTATAAGAGCCTGCAGTAATTTATGCTACTGACAATTATGTTCACTAGACATACATTTAGCTAAAGTAACCTCATATGACTTGCAGTTAAATAATACCAGCTTACTTTTTGCCTTCCAGTTCTCTTTTTTGTCGCAGGTATGTAGGCCTTACTGTGGTATTTTTTTTAGATTTATTTCCTGTGTGCAGGGGTTTTTTATTTTACTTTATTTTTTAGCTGCTCCACAATAACTCCCGATGTAGTCATTTGCTTTGTACGTTTCTTGAAGGATAGTTTGCTCCATTTCTGAAGGAGATTAAGCTATCTCACATAGTCTGAAAAAGAACAAAACGTACACACAAGGAGCTACTGATGACTAATTAGTGTCTTATGAATTTATTACATTTTAAATTTCCTATTTTAACTCACACTGCAACAACAATGGTCTGCTCCCTTTGTCTCCACTGCATGGAAATTAGTGAATATTCAGAGGCAAATAGAAATAGATGAGCTAGATGGCATTACTGTACAACCACAAGGACTAGTAGAGCATGAGCAAAACAAAGAGGCTCTAAAAAAGGAAAATATTTCCATTATTTTGTGTACAGCCTTAGCAGAAATTTTTTATGCAATGTTTGAATTCCTCTTCACATTTATTTCTTCCTATGTGTTTGAGAAGTTTGTCTTAATTCTGAATATATCCCACCCTTGTATCTCAGGCTGTAGCTGTTTGAAAGTCGATAGGTACAATTACATGATCCTGTTCTGCCTCTCTGCTACTTCTTCCTTACCCAGTCTTCCAAACAATGGTATTTTAGGATTAGAAAAGGCTCTTTTCTTTCTTATCTTCTCAGCAACAAACACAGTTACTTAAATATTTTATAAGAAGCACAAGTTCCTGCAGTGTTTAAGTAGAATGTTCTGCAAATGCACCTCTGCACATCTACTTTGGCATCTCTTGACATGTGCAAGAAAACCATTTTCTTGGATTTTTGACAACTTCCATTATGACCTTCTTCCTTTATGATGGCTGCCACACAGTTTAACAGCCTCTATGTATACCATGCTCCTGCCTACACTAAGCAGCTGAACCTTTGATGTGTTTGGCATCATGAAAGACTTCTGACATCCTTTGGATCTTCATCACAGTACTAGATTGCATCTAATCTAGTTCTACTTAGAAGAAATAATAGTTATCAAAATCACCTAGAGGCTGATCCACCATGCTGTTCACATTAATTAATTCCTTACTCTGCCAACGGTCCCCAAGATATTTCCAGATCAACATAAGAGTGACACAATATGGTTCTATATAAAACAGGTATGTCTTCCATTTTGAAACAATAGCCACGAATTAGCTGGATGTTCTTAGTCAGTGCCTCTTAGACACACACAGAAATACACACACCTGTCTCAAGAAGCTTCAACAGGGAAGGAGATACTTCTGGATACTACTGGTGTGGTGGACTTGACCATTTATGATCTGAAAGCTTTGACTCTGCTCTTCCTCCCACACGTCACCTAATTCTAGAAAGTTTGTGGCACAAGAAACCAGGTCAAAAATCGTGGCTGCACACTTCCATCAGTTTCTTTACTTGATGCCTCCAGAAAGAGCAGAAATATCTTTGCAGCCACTTGCAGAGCCAGTGTATGATGGAAAGTCCATTCACAGCTTAAACACACAAGAGGATTTTAGGTAAATAATATGCAAATTTGAAAAATTATTTGGTAAAGATTATTTTTTTTTTTCTCCTTACTTCATTAATCTAAAATGATTGATACTACCTATTGTCTAATAAAAGGAGTTGGTTACTTGATGCTGATACCCACAGCTTTGTTGGTAGGCCATGTCAACTACAAATGATTTGAGTCTTCAGTCCTAAGTATTTCATCATGTATCCTCATCAATCTCCAATGACTGTACAAGGCACATCATGCACTATCTATGCATTAGCTGGAGAGGTACATGCACTGCAGTCCAATTGCAAACATGTCACTTTTATGAGAAATCTGTGCAGCCAGTGTATTTATTCTTGAATAAAAAAGAAAAAAAATTAGAAAGTTAGATAAATACACATATGTACTGTTGGTCAGCATAGGTGCCCACAGTTCCTTTGATTGTAGTATAGAAAAGAACACAAACACGGAAATGGGGAAGGGGGAAAGCTGGGAATGAGGAGAGGGAAAAAAAAAGAGGCAGAGAGACAGATTTTTCTTCTTCCTTCAGACCCCATGGCAGAATATTTATTTCAAAATAAATATGGCACCATTCTGAACAATATATGTGGTTAAAAGTAGAGTACAGCTCTGTTTAAATGCGGTGTTTTCCCAGAGGAAATCAAAGTGTAGCTGAGCAACACGTGAAAGTAAGAACTTCAGGATGGCTCTTCATTGTCAGTTGGATCTAGTGCTGCTTGCTAAAAACACCTGGTGACCTCCAGAGAAGATTTACATGTCTGTACTTATGTTTACAAAGGTGTTTATATATTCATTTTTTTTCCATTTATGACCTGAGTTGACCTCATCCAATGGGGTCTTAGCCCATGTTAGCATAGCACTGAGTTCAAGCTAATATACTTCACTTTTCAATAAGATATAAATGCAAAGGTACGGGAATATATCGTAATTTTCCAGCTCCTGGTACAGAGGCAGCTCCTGCAGGAAGACACTGTCTGCATTCCTCTAGAGAGGCATTTGCTAAGTTATCCAGGTTTAGCATACAGTGAAGACAAAGGAGAAAAAGAACGGTCTCATGGCTAAGTAGATGGATGGAAATCTTAACATATGCCATCAGATCTGAGTTGGTTAACAAGTAATTTGTGAAGCTGTAAGGACAGTGTCCTCTCTGTGGGTTTCCTGATCAGTTGATTTCTTATAAGCTTAATTAATATTTTCCCCATGTTTTTTATATCCCTGAGTGTGAAACATTAAAGATTATTTTGCAAGATATGGGACAAATTTGTCTAATGGAGGTAAAACCTTATTGCTGCTACTGGCTGTATAATCAAGATTTTGGGAAGATCTTTCTTTTGCTACTTTATGGCTGATAGCTCATGGAAGAAGGACTTTTTCTACATTCTCCTGCATTTAACAAGCAACTTCTGGCCAGAGCAGGAAAGTTTAAGTTCAAACTAGATTCAAAATTCTCATTTTTTCCTTAACTTCCCAACCTCTGCTGATGAATCTCTTTTCAATCTATGTATAAAAAATAATGGAAGTAATGTCACATATGTTAGTGGGTGTTCTCTTAAAAATAATTTTAGTATTATACTCAGTCATAGCCATAAAGAGGAATGATAACACGTGCCTCTCTGGATCCTGAAGTATCTGAGCAAGCAACAGCTACTATCCATCTACCATTGGGTGGGATGGAGTGTAAAAGGAACACGAAATATGGACATGGTCTTTTTAATTATACTTCATACCCGCTCCTAATACATTGTGATTCTGGTGGTTTGTTTGCTTTTTTATGTTGGCAACACAGACATTTCACAAAAAGAGAGTAAAACTGATGATTTTGCTTCTAAGGTTCATTCATTCTCTAGTATAGCTACACTTTTCCTGGTGCGGTGCTTAACATAAGGTTGTAGTTTAGTCTGATATGCCATTGTCTGCTCCAAAGTTTTGTGGATATTTTTAATTTTATTCTTGAGTTTACTTCTGCTATGTGTCTTACTTGACATGTGAATAGACTAACAAAAAATTCAGGAGACTCTGCATGGATTCATAAGAGAAAAATCTTGGATAGCATCCTATAGGGAATATTGCTGAAGTCAAAAGAAAACACACAGCAATGAAGTAATTAATTTCTTCTCTTGCCATGAATCAGAAATTAAACAGAAACGGATAAAAGCTTTAGCTAGAAATGTAGAATTGTTTCATTTTGCATTTTTACATTTGGCAACTACAGATAATGCATTCTTGTGAAATTCAGTGCATGCTTCTACAATTAATTGAACATGTGGGGGCTTTTTTTTTTTTTAATCTAATACTAAAGAGAGAGCACATAGGAAAAAGTTTCTCCATGTTTTTCTTCTAAACATAAAAAGCCCTACATCCTACGAAGTCTTACACACATCTGCAGTCTGATGACTTCCTTATACATTTTATTATAAATGGTGGAACTCATGTAGAAGGTGTTGCTAAAGGTATTAACATCTCTTAAAACTATAAAGCTTCCTAGAACTTGCTTAATTTTTCCTGATCCTATAATCAGTAAGTATCCTCCACTCTATTTTCATAGGTTTAGTGATTAATCATTTTTGATGCCAAAAACTTTAGTAGTGCTGTTTCATGGAAGACAGTGTGTGAATCTTCTGACATGAAATTTTTAAATGTAGTTTTTATGAATTAAGGTATTTCAGGCCACTAGTTTAAGTTTACCTCAGAAAACCTTCAACACAGTATGAATCCATAATCTGTATATCCACCATCCTACAAGATCCAAAACAACTCAAGAGTCAAACCTGTATGGGCCTGGGATCATGATTAAAAACTAATAAAGTAAATCTGGCAAATACTTTCGCATCTTGAGGTACAGAGTTTTTTAAAAAATCAACAGCCTATGGCAATAACTGGTTTTTATACGAGAGTGGGATTTCTCTTGGTATTTGTCTGCATACAGCAACAGTACCACTAACCCAAGAATGTAAGTAAAGAGATGAGAGAAGAAATCAGTAAAATGTTATTTTCACTGATATTGATTTTTTGCTTGACATCAGATTTGGTTGTTATTTTGTGCTTTATGTCCTACAGTTGAAGGTGACAAACAGACAGTGCTATCAGGTTTTCTGATGAGAAAGTACAAATATTATTTTCTACCAAAATATTTCCTCCTTTCCACTAGCTCCTGCCTCTCCTACACCATCGGTAGAGATTACTGAAATCAAGGAAACACAGGAAGAAGGATATTATCTAGCATAGTTTAAGGTATGGCAACTTACTACAAGACACTTAATTTTTTAACACAGGAGTAAATCCATGTGAATAAGATAATTTATTTTATTTTTCTGTGGCATTATCCTATTGAGTTAACTGCTTAAATATTTTAAACTTTTCCTGAGAAAGTATTTTTTTTTTCACACATATCATAGTGCATGTGTGAAAACATAGTCTACATCTTTAAAGGTCAGGAATTTACTAAATAAAAAAAAAAAAAAGAAAAAGAAAAAAAAGGTTTTCCTTAGCCCTTTCATATTCAAAAAATGTTTATTCTTGTCTTCCATGAACTGAGGTGTGCTACAAGTTGAACAGAAGCAGCTGTATACCCATCTTCATGCCCTCTTTCAGTAGTGAACATTTGGGAATTTGAATACCTGTTTTTGCTCTCTAGTACCTATACTCTCATCAGTTTACTTAAAGTCACTGTTTCTCTACTGTTTGATTCCGTCACCTCTTTAAAATTCTGTTACAGAGTCACTTTCTTTGTTTATTTGTGTCGTCTTTCTGGCAAGTCTCACCCCACTTAGAAACTGCTGCCTCTGCTGTTTTCTTCATTCGTTTTTGGTAAAAAAGATTTAATTTTGATAACAAGATATTTTACAGATCATAGTGAATATAATAAACCTATGCTTTAAAGTAAAATTTGCTGAGTTCTAGCTCTTACATTAAAAGTGAGTTATACCAAGCCACTTAATGTATTAGAAAAAAAAAACAAAATAAAAAATTAGAAAAAAAAATCCCACCTTGATAGATTCTTACATTGATTATGATACCAAGTCCTCCATTTTTCTCACAACGATTGAAATATTGATGCTGTTCTATGGAATACCAGTTACATTGTTTTTTGCCTTAACCGTTGGGAAAATAAGTTACAACAGCTTGCCCAAAGTCAACAAGTAATTGTACAAAAAATCTATTAACTGCAGGTGTGGCAGGGTGGAGGCTTGTTAAATTGTATTTAGTGGAAAAATAAAACAATGGTTCTTAAGCCTTCTTTTTCCCAGAGCAATTAAGATAAGAATCTTTTTTACTTCACTGTGTTTCTTGTAAAATGTAGTTACTTATGCCTGCCTTATGGTTCCTTCATGACTGAATGATACGAAAGCTCTCCAGAGCATCATGGAAGCTGATGTGAGCAGGAATTATTAGCAGACCCAGCCAGCCTTTGGGAAAAGTCTGTCTTATCAAGCCGTGAAGTTTGAGTTTATTCTGACCACTCTGTGTCCACAGGCTCATGACGGGTTGCTGACCTCCTGTCAGGTTTTCATATGAACTGTCAGCTTCCAAAAAGCTCTGCTTATGTCCCAATGCAAGCAGAGTTTATCAGGTTTTCTTTGGTTTCCCTCTGTAACAGAAACAATGAATAAATCACGCCTGTGAGTGTTCAGGACCTTGTAGAAAGTAAACTTATTAAGGGGAATTTATTTGAGCTGCTAAGTGCCAAATGGCCACGTGGAAAGCATTAGTACGTTGTCTATAATAATTGAAGTACTTTACAAATGAAGTCTTGTCTGTTTATGATGAACAGTACACATTCTGATAAAAAAATTAGGGTTGTTAGCTTTACGGTATTCTCTAATGTAACTGAGTGGGATGATGAACTCCTTCCTCACAAATACAATGAACTTTACACTGATGTAATAATCTCCATGCATTAGTCTGTAATGGACAAGAGTTCCAAGGACTGAGTTGCCCCAAAGTGCCACTTAAGACCACTCTTGAAACCTGCTACTAGGAACTTCCCACAGCAACAATCTCCAAGGTGTCTGAGGAAACCTTGCTGTGACTGGCTACTCCATGCATGGTTGTCCTGGTTTGGGGACAATGGTGCCGGCACAGCCTAAAGACCAGAACAGCTGTATAGCACTCACACCAATCTCTGCCTGGTGTGCAGCCTCACTGTTGTTCCTGGCAACACTCAAAACCCATTACTGTAGCCCAGTAAGAAAACATCATTATCCATTTCTTTTGCACTAGCATATAAGGGCATCTCAGCAGCCAAGGATAACCCATTAGAGATGCATCAATGCATTGTACCAGGGAAACTGAAGGTATTATCTAAAACAGCATCACAAAAAGCAACACATGGATGCAAGCTTTTGAATCAAAATAGCTGGTTATGGATCTGTCACAGTGAGCAATATTTTTCATACTGTTTTTAGCTCAGGACATGGCTAAGAATACAAGAACAGTGAGAGCACATCCATTCGATTAATGGGAAAGCAGTTTGGAAGTGGAAAGCATGACAAATTTCTGGCCATTAAACAGAACAAATAATAATAATAATAATCTCTGTTGTATTTGGCAACTTATTTCTGCCTCTGAGCCAGGAGCAATACTATCAAATTTTATCATGTACCACCACAAACACTTCCGCATTGTGGAGTCTTGACTTCTAGTGTCATTGCTGGCCTGTTACTCCTCCTCAGCACGATGCCACTCTCTTGCTTATGGAAACACAGATGTTTCTGTGACATTATATCAGTCCAGATTTGGAAGATGGCTAAGTGTTTTGGGCCAAGTGAGCAGTGAAGATGCTCAACTGAAGATCAGTAAAGGATCAGTTAAGAAGCCTCTGCATATATTTTCAGAGATGATTGAAAGCTTCAAGTTTTAGAAACTATTTTCATATGTTCTATGGAAATTACCAAGACAAAGATGATTCCAAAAAGACAGGTGTGGTGGGTTAACCTTGGCTGGCTGCCACTCAACTGCTCTCACACTCCCTCTCCTCTGCAGGAACAGAGGAGAAAGTGACATTAAAAGGTTGTTGGTCAAGATAAGAACAGGGAGATCACTCACTAATTACCATTATGGACCAAACTGACTCGACTTGGGGAAGATTAATTTAATTTGTTGCAAATTAATCACAGAGTAAGCACAGGGCGATGGGGAATTGGGGTTGTGGTCAGCTCCTAACACTTATCTCTACTGTTCCCTCCTCCTCATGCTCTTCCCCTGCTCCAGTATGGGTTCTTTGCACGAGGTACAGTCCTTCGGGAATGGACTACTCCAGCATGGGTCCCCCATGGGTCACAGTTCCTGCCAGAAAACCTGCTCCTGCACAGGCCCCCATGGGCCACAGGGAGACTGCTTTGGTGCCTGGAGACCCTCTTCCTCTTCCTTCTTATTGACCTTGGTGTCTGCAGGGCTGTTTCTCTCACATTATCTCATTAGTTTTTCACAGCAGCTGCACAGCATTTTTTTTACCCTTTCTTAAATATGCCATCACAGAGGTGCCACGAGCATCACTGATAGGCTCAGCTTTGGCCAGTGGTGGGTCTGTTTTGGAGCCGAGTGGAACTGTCTGTGTCCAACATGTTGACAGCTCCTGGTATCTTCTCACAGAGGCCTCAGCCCTGACAAAGCCCTATCACATAAACCCAATACAACAGGACATTCCTAAGTTCAGGGTCTAACCCAAAGGGAAACATATACCTTATTCTTATCCAACTGCAGTGATCAAAACTGTTCAACAATTAAGTTTTAAATAGCTTCAAGGCTGCAGATAGACATAATTGTAACTTGTAAAAGCACCATATCAACAAAAAACACACTGTACAATAACATGGACTGTCTTGCCAGGTAGCTTAGACATATAAAGGGAAATATAGGAAAATAATAGTAAATTAAAAGAAATTAAAATAACAGTACTTTGAGAGCTGGCTCGGAGTATTTGTTTAGGTCTTACTGAAATCAGTTATAAGATTTCAATGAACCTGCACAGAACAAGGATTTGGGCCTCCAAATTTACTTCAGGCAAGGATGTTAGGCAAGGAACATGCTAAAATCGCTCTTCAGAGTATGACTGAGCTTCACATAGGCCATGACTGGCTGAATTGCTAAACAGATCTCATCTTATGGGCATGGGAAGTACTGTGTGAAACTAGAACTCTTAAATTATGGTTTAGAACATTTTCTTAGGCTAAATCTTTGGGGACAATAAGAGTAATAGTGGAGTTTTGTTTGAAGGCATACAGTGCCTTTGTGACATTAATCTTTTTATTGATGTTGAAGATAGGTTTTAGTGAGCTCCAGGCTACATCTCCAACAATATTTGGTAAGTTCTGGGCAATGATCTCAACTAAATATCATTGTAATTAAAAACAAGAAACAGCCTGACAGAACAGAAAGTTGTTTTGTACTGTACTTGGTTTGCTTTACCCAATTCATCATTCCCATGATGATCAGTGTAATCAGGGGAGGAAAAAAAAAGCAGCTTGTACTTCACACCTGACTGGAATAACCAAGAGTTTGTGAAGAAAGTTCTTGGCTTGTTTCACCTCCATATCTGGTGCCTTCTGAGTGACATGTTTCCAAACCTAAAGTGTAACTGTCGGGAATGTTTATGTTGGAAACTACCTTCATTTCTGGTTTTACCTGTAAATAGTTTATGTCCTTTAATGGTCTGATAGCCTTCTATAAGTTCATTAATTAAACATAACGTTGTATTAGTCCATGTATAAAGACTGATGGAATTAAAATAATGTAAATAATTTAAATTTTCTTCAGAGAGTGTCCTGTATTTCACTAGAGGAAGTGAAGTAATTTATGACTGGCAGGACTTTCAATTTATGAGCCAGGATAAATTGGAGAAATGGAAAGAACGAACAGAAATGTTTGTTTCTCTACAAGAAATTCATAGGAAATATAAGTAGAGTACAAAGCTAGCAAACAAATGACCTATTTAGAAAACATAACAAGTGTCAATGCAAGAAAAAGCTTTAAACTATGTTAAGTGAATTCAGCATACTCCCTCTCAAAACACATTGCTCACCAAGGTGGTTGGAACTGAGGAAAACATAGGCTCCCCATAACTGTATCTTTATCAGTCATACCTGGAACAAAAGGTAGCCAGCGTACAAATCACAGCAATAACTGACCATTGACAGGAGGACGTGAGGATGGGTGATCTGTAATAAAGCAGGAACTTCCTACTCCACTCATCCCAGCTCCCTCCAGCCTAGTCCTGGCACTGGCAATCGATCTCACTTCGTCTTTACGTGTCTTGTCAATGCTTACCTCTATATTGGTAAATTACATAGGGCCAGGACTCAGCACTGTCCTGGGACTGTCTGTGCGATTAATTGCTAGCATTTTCTCTGGCATGGTTTTGGCCAGAGGTCAGGCCATCACGGACAACACCCAGGGTTCACAGAGCAGTGCATGGGCCAGAGACTCTTCTGCAGGCACTCTAGATGAAGCCACTCTGTTTTGGACGAAAAGGTGTCTAGTCATATCATGTCATGCCCTACTGTCTTCCTCCTCGGCCAGTAAAGGAATTCTATGCATCTTTCCAAAGTGCCAAAGGTTGGTCATTAAACCTCTAAATTTATTCTGGTTTGTTTTAGTTGGAGTGGTCTAGGGAGCATTCAGATGATTAACTATCTATGGATCAGAGGGGATGGTAGTGCCTGGTGTGGGAGCTATAGTAAACAGTTAGTTACTGTTACTAATAACCCAGTTGCCCAGCTGATACCCCTTCCAGCAGAATGGCATGATCCCAAAAAAAGAACATATGTATTTAGCCTAAATTCCAAGGTGAAATGCACATACATGAGGATTCTAGAGCTCTTAGAAACCAGTCCATGAATGGAGTGTTCAAAGAGAAATGAAGTGGTGTTTACTTACCACACAAATGTCTAACTTTAATCCTGTAATCACTATAACACTTACATTAAAGAGAGAATGGAGCAGCTTGTGTAGTCTATTATTGAGATTGTCCTTTAATGGTGTCATGTTAGGCAGGCCACCTACTTGGGGTTCTTATCAAATATTTATTTGTTAATAATTCATAAAAGGTGTCACTTGCTATTGCTATTTATGGATATTGACAGGTGTGTTTAATAAGGAGGGACAAGGTACAAATCTACATTATTATTATTATTTATGATCTGTAACCTGTTCAAGCGAGTAATTTGCAAGCATATCTTAATGCATGACATTGCAGCATTCCCAAAACAGATGCTTTTGGACGTTGATGCAAATTTGCAATGCCTCCACTGTCCTAGTTGGAACCAAACAGATCTCTATGTACTGAAGAATTCTTCCTTTCCCCCTTGATTTTTACAGTGTTCCTTGTCCACGAGGGGCTTACTCTCTAGTAACATCTTCAGAAATTGAGCAGGAAAATGGACTGAATACATTTTTCCTCATATAATTTGCTTTGTCTCTGCATTTTGCTTTGTGACTGCAAAGAGGCATTATAGTTAAAGGGCCCAAATGATTTGTGTGTGTGTGCATGTATAAGCATGGGAAAACAGCAAGCATAAGATAGGGATCATTTCTGAATGCCAGAAAAATGAATGACGAGTCCAAAAGTCACACTAACAATGTCAGGCAAAGTTAGATCTGTAAAAAAATCACATAAAACTTTATTTCCATTAAAACTTCTCATAAGCATAATTGGAGACATTTAACAATCTAGTATAGCGAACATCCAGTCTCCTAAAAATAATTTGTTCTACAGATAATTACCACTTGGCTGAACCATTGTTTATGGCTATTAAATAATTATTCAAGTGTACAGCTTTGGATACGTAAATGTTCTCTGCCTCCTGATGATGAAGACCAGGTTAAATGCTAAATATGCACAATATAATATTCAATTCACTTACCATATTCTGGAGGGGTAATAATCACCAAGAGAAATGGTTAGTTTTCAGCTTTTATTATGATCCTTTTTATGTGAAGGAAAAATACTACGTGAGTATGTCTTACTTCTTAACTTCATGACTGACACTTCTTTATTTCCCAGGGATAACAGGTGACACATGAAATAATAAAAGCTGCGCCCAAGCTAATCAAAAGAATTGAAAGAATAGCTATCAGTGAAATAAAGTGCTGATTCTTTCTTTGATGGTCATGTTTGTGCCTCAGCTCTTCTGTATCATTACCTTTGGGCTTATTACTTGTATTTTTTCTAAAATGCTTTACCTCCAGTTAGCAGATAAGCAGCATCCCTCAATGATTAAGATAATATTTCTTGATTTCAGCATATTGTTCACAACTAACCTGGATTGTTTGATGGGCTTCTCATTCTTCAGTGCTACCATTCAGGTGTGACCCTTCTTTATCCTAGAACCTGTCAGCTGATGGTCGACTAATTTGTGTTCATGTCCAGAGAAGGGCTACGAAGCTGGTGAGGGATCCGGAGGACAAACCTTACGAGGAACGACTGAGGGAACCGGGGTTGTTTAGCCTGGAGAAGAGGAGGCTGAGGGGAGACCTCATCACCCTCTACAACTACCTGAAAGGAGGTTGTAGAGAGATGGGGGCTGACCTCTTCTCCCTGGGGACAAGGGATAGGACAAGAGGAAACGGGTTCAAGTTATGTCAGGGCAGGTTTAGATTGGATATCAGGAAACATTTTTTCACTGCAAAGGTTATTAAACATTGGAATAGGCTGCCCAGGAAGGTGGTGGATTCACCATCCCTGGAGGTGTTTAAGAAAAGGGTAGATGAGGTACTTAGGGACATGGTTTAGAAGTGGGTTTTGGCAGTGTAGGTTAATGGTTGGACTTGATCTTAAAGGTCCCTTCCAACCTCACTGATTCTATGATTCTATGATTCTATGACTAAATCTCAAGGGGGATTCAACTTACATATTATTTGTTTTGGTTTTCATTATTACAAAGCAGTAGGTATTATTTTGCCAACCAAGTCATGTTTAAGACCCACTGTCAGGCACAGAAATCTTTGCAATGCAGACAAGCCTGAGAGTTTATGTCTACATGATTTGTGTTCCTGCACTTGAATTTTAATTTAGTAACCCCTAGGATAAAGCATATTTTTGATCATTTTGGAGGAACAAGGAAGAAAAATCAGAACAAATCTGTGCACATACATATAGAGGATAGTTGATCTGCCTATTTAATAACTCTTGGTTTCCTCTTTTTTATGTATCCACACACTGATATGGGCACACATTCTTTAATGTAGGAGTGGTGTGTCCAGTCATTCCACCAATGTTCTGTTATGCAGATGTTGTAGAGCTAGTTTATTAAGTGCTCCTTTCATCTTAACATATTGTTCTTATTAAAGACGTCCTGTACAATAACTACAGTTAAAATCACAAGGTCATAGAGTCCTACATTTGTTACAAGCCAAGCATCAACATAATTTTTTTTCATTAGATTTAGAACAGAATTATAAACTTTGTGGAAACTAGAGAAACTCATAAAAATGGAAATGCAAACATTATAACAAATTAGCATGTCTTGTCTTAGAAAATCATGTAATTAGCTATACTTCTCAGCTTCAGGCTAGCCATACCTCATTTACACAGCAACACAGTGGTTTAACTTTTTAAAAGGCAGAGTTAAGAAAAAGTTGCATCGTTTATTTTCTTGTCTTCCTCTAAATCAGTCTATGCTGTGGTATGTTTCAAATCATTCAATATCCAGCAAATCATATTTATCTTATCTTATCATAAGGGTTGTAATATTCTGCTCTCATGAATAGCTGGCACTGAGCATTTTTGACAAAAAGAAAGCAATTTTATTGATTAGAATAATTTTGTCCAAACTAGTAAGTACTTTTGAAAGAAATTTCTGTGCTACTTTTGAGAATGAATGCCACAGCAATGATCAGAGAACAATAACATATATCTTTCTTCCTTTTCAAATTAAACTCTTCTCTTCATAATCAAACAAAGGTCCCATTGAACACAATGGAATTTCTGATTTGAAACAGGAAGGAAAGAAAGATTAGGTCTGGAGTGAGCAATTTGTTAAGGTGATAACAGTCAAGTAGAAGACATTGCTGAGAATTTGTAATTGCGGTCTTTCACACATGGATCGCATGTGGAAGAAAAGAGGAATGAATGAAAAATACCCTGGCAAGAGTGTCTGCCGCCAGCATTAAAAACAGGGCTGCTGGGACTGAAACAATCAGCACAACAGACCACCAGGAACTTGTCCCTTTGCAGCAGAAGGAATGTCCTCTTCCCCCGGTCATTTCCAGGGGACACGGGGACTTCCCCTCCTCTCCATCTCTGCTTGCTTGAGGAACGTGAGAGGAAAAGAAGCAGGGAGGAGAATGAAAAATAAGGGAAAGATGACAAAGCTCCCAAAATGTGTAATCACTTTGCACAAGTGCTCTTTGTGTGTAGCTGCAAATGAACACCCTGCAGTAAGGGTATGGAGAGAAATTTTAGCAGTGGCTGAGCACGCCTACGACCTGGTCTTAGACAACAGCATGTCTCAGGAATAAAAGTGATGAAATCCACAAAATGACTATCTGAGCCCAAGCTAAGGCCAGATCTTGAACTCTTACCCACAATGGCAAGCATCCTGGGCTTCAAGCTGGTAAGCTCAAGTCAGTGTGACACTTTCTGGGGAAGACTGCTTCTTTTGAACAAGATGGCTTGGATCTGATCCTTGTAAATAATTAATTGCTCAAACTTCTATTTATAAAAACCCCAGATCTTCAGCTAACCCCTCAATTTTCTGTAAGCAGTAATTATCCACATATACAGAAAGCACTAATGACTTACTACCTCTCTGTTGATAATGTGTTGCTTTCTTCCAGTTTCACAACTGCTCCCTACTCCTCTATTATTTCAGTAGTGTAAGCTAAGATTAAAGCAGCTGTTTTCAGCTTTCACCTGTCTTGTAGGTTCAGGTTTCTATTTCAGATTTGTGTTGAAAAGTTCATTCATGTTTTACAGCTACCCTGTGTTTTAATGAAAGCCAATTGCTTCTTCTTATAAGCTTCAGCCCAATGAAAGGAATTGTAGAGGGACAAGTCCTAAAGAGTTGCCTGGGTGGGCATTGAAAAGTTCAGAGTAAGGTCAGATTTTCTGAATGAGAATTGAAAGGTTTTATTTGATGTCAGCTTGCCTGGAAGCAAACTGGAAGCTACATCTCCCAAAGAACATGGCAGCAGGCACCTAATTTAGAAAAGTGGTACCAAGACTCTGCAGTACACTGAGGTGACCTATTTACATCCTACTTTATCCATGTCATTTGGGAGTGTTAGGAGAAAAACCTTACAGAAATCCTGACTTTCTCTTCTATTGTTAGCATAATACTAAAAATAGCCATATGTTCGGATATCTGTAGTATGAATTGTTCTTGGAGCTAATGTTTTGGAGGTTTTTTTTCCTCATGGCTAAGACTTACCCAGATTTTTGTAAGCCATCTGTCAAATGAAAGAATATTGAGCTCTTTCCAAACTACAGGGATAGTAATTTCAGCAGTTAACAACAAGAGATGAAATAATACGTACTGAGCAAGGCTAGCAGAGTAATTATCAGCTCTTAATAAAGCTAAAATAGAGGATAATAGTCAACTCATTTAAAATAAAAGTATATATTTTTTCCACCAATAAGAACAGTTTCTGGACAATACCACCACATATGAATACGAGCACATTTGCCCACATTCTCTTAAACATAAATCATTGCTGACAATGACACTAACAATATAGTAGGAACATCCTCAATCTGCTTAATGGATGAAATTCAGTTTGTGCAGAGGGCCTGAATAGGTCTAGGCAAGTAACATGACCATTGCAATTTTAGATAATGAAATAAGGAGCCGGAATATACTTAGAGAATGCAGGCTCAAGTTACTCTTGAATCTGATATGCTACTAGTCAAACACTTTATTTTTGAAATACAGTTTTCTGAATTTACACTGTGGGCATGTAGCTGACACAGCAAAGCAAATTAATTAGTCCATGTTACATGTTGCTGTAAATTGTCCTGAAGCCTCAGGAGCTGAGCATAAATATGTCCCCAAAAGGAGGAATTATACGATTTTTCCTTCACTGAAGTTTATTTTGGATTTTTGGCACAGCCTGTCCGTCTGGGATTTAAATATTATACTGCACTGCGCACCTCATATAAAACTTTTAACTCCTGCTGATGCCAAGGCAGTTGAGAGGACGCAACAGCACAGGGACATGCAAGTTTGTGGCTGACTCGCATTTTACCTGGCTGGTTCTGGGAGGGCTATTTCTGAGCAGACTCATCCACTACTGACCTCTTGGGGAGGTGAGGAGATGAGGATATAAAGGTTTGGAGAGAGAGTCCTCTTCTTAAAACAATATTAATGACAATTTGTTACAATACTGGTATTAGGATCATAGAATTGTCTAGGTTGGAAGGGACTTTTCAGACCTAGCCCAACCATCAACCTAACACTGACAAAAACCACCACTAAACCATATCTCTAAGCCCTATGCCTACATGTCTTTTAAATCCCTCCAGGGATGGTGACTCAACCACTTCCCTGGACAGCCTGTTCCAATGCTTGATAACCCTTCCAGTGAAAAAAATTTTCCTAATACCCAATCTAAACCTCCCCTGGCACAACTTGAGGCTATTTCCTCTTGTTCTACCTCTTGTTACTTGGGAAAAAAACCTGACACCCACCTGGCTACACCGTCCTTTCATGTAGTCGTAGAGAGCGATAAGGTCTCCCCTCAGCCTCTTTTTCTGCAGGCTAAAGCAGCACTGATGTGCTATTAAGTAGCACTGCATAAAAAACGCTCTCTTAACTCAGATGTATAAGTCCTTTCCTAGCTCATATGGCATGTTATATAACATAAATTAAAAAATCTCTTTTTTTTCTAGAAAGGAAGTATTACCATAGACTGTTTTTCCTATATCTGTTTTTTAAGATACACTAAAAGCTTCAGAAGCCTTGGTTTCTTTGCCTTTTTTCTTTGAAATTTAGGTGTTTTTTTCATTGTAATTCATACTTAGTAAATAGTAATATTGTTGTGCTTTCATTTGTATTATGGAAATTATATAGACAATTAATTTGAGATGCAAAAAAGAGCTTTGAAATAAATGCAGCTGGACACGCTTTCAAATATTTTCCCAATGCTGTAAAAACAGGAGATTTGTAAAACAGAATGTTAAAATACTAATGATCTACTACAAAAAAAAACCCCCGAAAACACCAATCCCATTCTAATGGAGATTCATATACTATATGGAGCTAGAGAAACTGGAAAATATCCATTCACACATTTGCAGTATAACGGATGTGAAACTTTATTTGAGTCCACAGATGATCACTTCCTGCACAGCTTACTGTATCGATATTTTCCTGCACAGGCTCAGATGGCTTCTTTCAAGTTTAAGCCTAGCATAGGCTTAATTCTGAGACACATCAAATTTGTTTCTGATGTATCTTCATTAAGTCAGTATAATTACAGTGGTGTAAACTTGGTATAAGAGAAGTGGCTCATGCTCTTAAATTTAAGTGCTAGTACAGATTAACTATGTCGGAATACTTTAGTTGGATTGTTTATGAGGGTTTTCTGAGGGCATTTACTTGTTGAAAAATATTTAATTTCCAACACTAGTGTCAAAAAATTTCTGTGACATTCAGTCTTTTGAGCTAAAACTTATTTTATTCACAGGATTATATATATTAAAATTGGGAAAAAAACACCAAACATCTGTATTTCCATTACAGGATTTTGTCTTGAGAAGGACTCTAATCACAGAAGAGTTCATGACCAGAAAATGTCTGAAATGTAAATCTGGATGGGGATGTAGGAAGCAGACTGCATGAAAACTGCTTCTTGCTTGGTGCATAAGTGTCGACTTACCTTCTTACCTTTTTAAGCATTACAGAAAGCATGTCCAATTGCAGTCAATATGTTTTGTCATAACATTTAATCCTCTGAAACTCTGAAACCCAAATTGCTGTTATTCCATCCTGAAATATTATGATTTTGGTTTCTAGTACTACTTAATTCCTATTTAAATTTTCTGTTATTTGATACTTATACCATTGTAACTTCAGGCATGTACTTAATTGGTTTCCAGTTCAAAACAATGCTATGTTTTAAATTATTGTTGAGTTTATATAGGTCTTCTCCATGCCAGTCCATTATGCATTTTAAAGAATGTATTTAATGGCTTTTTTCCTTTTTTTTCTTCTTTCCTTTTTTCCTTTGTTTTTGGGAAAGTATGCAAATCAGGCTATTTTAGTCCTTATATGAAAAAAGTTCAGCCCTCTTGATAATTCTGTCATTTTTCTCATCCAGTTCTCCCAATTTAATTTTTTTTTCTTGAACAGAATGACTCAAATTTCACATGACATTCCTAAGGAAGTACTATCCCCGTGATGTGAGTATTTTCCTATCTCAAATACAAATGTCCTAACTGATGCATCCTGCAGTCTTTTTTTCAGTGTCAAATGGATGGTTCAGTCTTGCGATTATTAATGTGCTTTTTTTTTTCCTCCACTGAATTCTCAATTTATAGCCCAAAGTTTTGCATTTGGATGTACATAATTCTTAACTTTTAGGTGATACATTTTGTTTTATTTCCATGATTCCTATATTTACAGTTATTCATTTTTTCCTGAATTGTATTATTATTATTAGTCTCCAATTTGCCTCCTGCAGAGGTATCATTAGAACATCACCTTTGCATTCTTTATTTTTTTCACTGTAGACCTCATTGTGAAATTATATGGACCACTCTACAATTTTGTGGAATTTCTTCTCATTCTCTGTGCACATCTTAGTACAGCCAACACAAGCTGCTGCCACTGTAGCTGTTTGCAAAAGAAAGAACAAAAATGTCTCATTGAAACATACACAGAAAAATTCTAGAGATTTCCTTAAGAAAACCTGCCATGAAGACCAGTAATAACACTGAAAAACTGCAAGCTGTGCAGTATTCTCTGTGCTCACTTTTGTTGTAAACTGTTTAACATAGTGGTTTATGTTGTTAAATAGATATAGTATCATAAATATATGTAGTAAATGCAACATAGCTTTATTAATGTTCCTATTGGGAACTGAATTCTTAGATTTCCTGCTTAGAATTCCCTAAGACTCTCTGGTGCATGCCTAATTTTATTTATGTGAGTATTCCCAGTGAAATCATTGACATTACCTTAGGCAACAAGTAATTCACATGTATAAGGCCTTGTAAGATCCAAATATTCAGGGAGTCATCCCAGGAATACATACTCTGATCCAAAGGTGATGGCCAACTGACGTTATAATGTATTAAACTGAAAGCCTCAACACAAATCGACTTCTTATAACATTCTGACACCTGTACCTTGGCTCCATAGCTAATAATAATTGATCTGTCAGTCTGAATTTCCTATTTGCCAACTTCAGTTTATAAAACCTTGTGAAATAGGCCATATGTGTTCCTTTAATCTTCACAAGTTAGCAGAGGAGGTTGAAAGCAAACAAAGAGCGTGCATTTAATTTCACAATTCAGATTGTGAAACATCTTTGGTTTTCTGTTCTTAAATAAAAACCTCATATATTTGTCATTGCACTGACATGTAAAGTCATTATCATAAATTAGCAACTTCTTATACAGTCTTCAAAATACTGCATTTTAATATATTGAAGGCAAGATAATGGATGAATAACATACTGCCAATACTCCAGATGTGGACATAAAACTATGAGGTATGGAAAGCTAAAAAAAAAAGAGATGCAAATTTTCACATGGTGTTTAAAAAAGCTGTTACGAATTTGTAGAAATATAACCCTGATGCCATTATACTGTCTTGACTGAGAAGACTGAAAAGAGTAGTGACTCTGAAAGTATTTCCTCTTTCTCTTGATTTAGAAAAGAGGACAAGCATGTGACATCTGGGGGTATGGAGGGATAGCAAAGCATGGATTTGATGAGATATGGGCAAAGCACATATGCGTAGTTCTGCTAGAAAAAGCTTTTGGTGAGATCCAGCCTGAAAGTTCCCACCCATGATGTCAGAATGTGAGTGATTTTTTGTGATCTGATGTAGAAACAAAGTAATGAGACTTATTAGAAGTGGTATTGTCTTTCTCTTTGATGTTTGCTATGGTGGTGACAGACTAGGGTTTTCTGTATAGGAGCCAAAGGCAGTTTTAGCGGGTTAGAAGTGGGTTTATCCTCGTGGCTGCTCCGTAGGTGTGTGGGGTGGAGGAGAGATCCCCAGCACATCAGAAACAGATGCAAACTGCAGACAAAATTGCCTCTAAAACAGCTGAGACGTGAGACTAGTTGTACCACTCATACCACTTCACTGAATGAGGAGAGGCCTCTTTCCTCCCCGTAGTGAAATATCATCCAAGGGGAGACAAGTACGATCTGAGCAAGTATGTGTGCCGTATTGGGAAGGTCATAAACTGACAGCAGGAATGGGGAAGGGAGGAATAAGTGTGATGACTTTCTGGCAAATATTTCCCGGGCAGATAAAGTTTGCAACAATTTCGATTCAATCTGTCACATCTCATAATTTTTGTGTGTGTTTAGGACAAGAAAGCATGATGCACCATCACTGATCAAAACTTTGCTGATACTGCTTATAAAGAAACCTGGCTTGGGAGATTTTGAAGAACCAGAAATAAGAGGAAGATCAAAACCACATAAAGACTCACAAAAATTTTTGCTCTCTCAACATTTTACAAGCTAAACCATATATCTAAAAGTGTCTTCATGGCTGTTTGAAATACGTGAGTTGCAGGAACCATAGATTTCTACAAATTCTTCACCCTAATCAAAACTTAGTTACTACCGATATATTGGAAATTAGGAACTTAAAAAAATCATATGGATCTGACCTTCAGAATTGGCCATCATACTATTTTTGTTCACTCACCTGTGTAGAAAATAGCTGCTTTGGCAACTCTTCACCAAGAATGGTGAATTATTGGGATGATACTATGATGTAATGACCACCATGATCAGCTCATAAAAGGTCTCACCCTTTTTTCCCCCCACCCCACCCTGAATCTTGCCTCAGTTCACAACACTGGACACTTTTGACCTAGCCCATAGCAATCAGACCTCCCATAGACCAAGTATCCACTCCATTGTGCTAAGCTCAAAATAATAGTGCCCCCAGTATGGGTCTGAATACCCAGTGGTCCACCAGTGACTCTCAAAGTTTCTCATGCCTACCTTACCTGTCCTATCTACACCCTGGTTTGTGTGGATCAAAGTTCGATACAGTGACAGTGTATTTTGATTTTGGGGTTTTTTGGGTTTTTTTTTGTTTGTTTTGTTTGTTTGTTTGATTGATTGTTTTTTGTTTGTTAAAGTCTCCTAGTACCCTTCTTGTTCTTTTTTAGATACTCTCCAGTTTGGCAACATCTATGTCATAGCACAGCATCCCAACTGAAACTTCACAAATGGTAAAATGAAAACAGATTAGTTGCCTCTTTTTTTTTTTTTTGCATAGATCATATCAAAACGTAGAGTCAAAAATAGCATTTGCTTTTGTTCTCCAGTGTTTGTCCTTTTTGACCTTTCTGATTTCATGACATTGGTTCTATTTCAAAAGATGAATTTTTGCTCTCATCCTGATCTTGGTCTGAAGGGCTTGCTGCCTGCATGTTATCAGCTGCAAACAGCATAAATTGAACCTTTATTCCATCTTTTGCCATTATAAAAATATCAAATATAACTCCTAACAGTCCCCTTTGAACCTTTAAGATGCTTTTAATGTTGGTGATAAGTACATGTTCTCAGTGATATTTTTCTAAACAATTGCACACCTACCTGATGATGATTTCATCTTACCATGCTTCCTCAGCATGCTTCTGAGAATTACATAATCACAGAATACCGTTTGAGACAGTGACAAAAAATCATACTGAATTCAAAGGATGTTACGTTTACTACCTTTCCCTTATCCTTTAAATGACTTGGTTCATAAAAAAACCAAAACAAAACAAAATAAAAAATACCACAGCAGTTTGTTTGGCTTGATTTATTCTTAAAGAACTAATGTTGAACACTTTTTATCACCATCTTATCTTCTAGATACTTAAACTGATTGCCTAATGATTTGTTGCAGGGATTAAATTTGAGTGCTGTGAGCTATAATTTTCCACGTCCTCCATACTTTCCCTTTCAAGGATAAATAATATGTTTGTTATTCAGTTCTCCAAAATTCTTAAACATAATTGCTAGTGATTCAGCTACTGCATTGTCTAGTTTCTTTAGTGCCCTAAGGTGAATCAGGACTTCTTTACTTGATAGTGTCCTCAGGTGAATCAGGACTTCTTTACTTGAATGCATCTATCTCATCTAAAACATATTTAGCCTAGATTTTTTGTACATTTTAATTTTTTAATTAATGTTTTTAAATATTTGGTTATTTTGAAACTGAGACAAAAGTATTTAATGTTCAAGTTTTATCTGCCTCATTCCCTTCTAGCTCTCCTTTCTTCTTTTGGTTAACTGATCTACACCTCTATCTTTTTTAAACCTATAATACGACACTTTTTGTTCTGTATTTTGCTCCAGTTTGTAGTGATATTCAATAAAATGTAACATCAGCATTCCACTTTTGTGGTTTCACAGGTGTAATTCCATATATAAGTAAACTATGTTATGGACTACAGAATTGCTCTACTGTTGCCCTCAAGGATTAATCCATTACATGAAGCAATTAGTAGATTAACTACCTTTTACACAAGGAAATACATCAGGAAACTGCTTATCAATTACACCTTTTCCTTTTGTTCGATACCTCTCCAGAAGTTCTAGGGGGATTACATCAATTTACACAAAAGAAAATTTGGAGTCATGTATCCTCCCAGTGGTATGAATCCATTAGTTATGCAACAGAAAACAGTTTGATATGCAGTTATATTGGGAAAACTTTCTCCTATACATTTTAAATTTAACTTCTGGACCCTGCCTTTTTCTTTGTCAACATGCAGCAAAACATCTACAAACTGAATGTAGTGCAGTTCAAAGCAAGAGTGACCCCTTAACCTGACAACACTTCAGAGGTTGTCCAACTTAAAAGGCAATGAAACCAGTCGGTCTTCAAGGTATATACAAAACTCTGAGTTTTAAAGACCATACTCTAATCCCCTAAAGACAAATCAGAACATGACCTTATTGCTTCAGCTCCTGGCTTGAACATCTTCTTTAGTTTCTTTTTCGGATGTTTTATCTCTATTCTTTGTGCCCACAATCCTCTCGGTGGTATCACAGCATTTCTCCTGGACCATAGGTGACACCGATGAGAAGGTTTTCTGTAAAAAAGAAAAAAGAAACACTCAAGAACATATCTGCCAGCTTTGATCTGCGCAACTATTGGTGCTGGCAGTGATGCTGCCTCCATATGATAGCTGTGTAGCATCCACACAGAGATATATTGTGCTAGGACTGTAGTTCTCTCTCATGTCCATAACTTGGCAAGGAGTGTGACCTCCTTCCCTTGATCCCTCCTACACACTTTATTCAAAGCTTGTATAAGCCTTGAAAACTTTTTATCCTTGGAGTTGACTGTTTAAAAGCAACCACTAGAATGACAAGACTTTTTTTTTTTTTCTGAAACATGAAAATACGGCTTACTTGAAAGCGTTTGCATGGGTTGCTCCCTTTCTCTGTAGATGATAATTACACTACTGCATGACAGTATTAAAGATCTTTTTCATAAACTAAAGGTTTCAGCTATAAATATAACATAGGTAGCGCTTGAATATGAACAGGATAGCATGCAGCTGCACTGAGGTAGCTGACTGGTGTATGTGAATCCTATAGCATCAAATGAAATTATATGAAACCGGGTTATAGAAAAAAAGGATCTCTCACACGGGTAAAACATTCCTCTTTGAATCATATCTGACCTTCAAAAAGTCTATAACCATTTCTTGTCCAATTGAATTGACATTGGTGGAAGTGAATGTGATAAGTCAAGGTACAGTAAGCACTGTTCGTGCTGTGCAAACATTACTGATGTAGGTTAAAGCATGACCTACAAAAATGACAAAGGCAGGACAAATTCGGAATCACAAACTCAGCAAACTGAAGAGATGCAAGAAAAATGCTTTTGCTCTACAAAATACACTGAAAACTACAACGTACTTCTAAAGATGATTACAGTGAATGTACAGTTTGAAATTTTACCATAAAATACATGAATGAAGTTATTTTCTCAGATAGTACTGTTTTCAGAGCTGCCAAAAAAAAAACAAACCGAGTCACAAACATTCAAAATACTGCTTAGGTTTCTGCTGTGCTGGGAGGCTACTACAGACTAAAGAGTTTGTTAAGTCATCCATACAGCAGGTTCTTTACTATTTAAATCTATGTGCTTAATTCTTTAGAAATTTCTCAGTTGCATGCTTTATGTTCTAAGCCATCTACCTGATGAAACAAATTCCTGTGTAGATTATCTGTAGGTTGGTACATCGGAGTTTAGGGATGACTTTGATTTGTAAGACTTGTTTAAGGGAAGTTTCACAAAGTTCAGCTAAGGCACACAAAATTCTTCCACCTGGAGTAGAATAACTTCATGCAACACTACAGTCTGGGCTCCAGCTGTCTAGAAAATACCCTTGCTGGGAATGACCTGTCCATGAAGGCAACAAATCGAACATGTACCTGCATCATGCTCTTGCAGCAAAAAAGAGTAGCTGCATAAACACAGCATTAGAAAAACTGTAATCAGTAGGTCAAGGAAAGTGATTATTGTCATCTGTTTGTCACGTGATGCCTCATCTGAAATACTGTGTCCAGTCTGGGGACCTCCAGGACAAGTAGGGGATCACCAAAAAGGGAAGCATCCAAAAGAGTGTCACCACACTGGTCAGGGGGCTGTAGTTCATAACAGAGGAGACTCAGAAAAATTGTTTTGCTCAGCATGGAGAAGGAGGAAGGGAAACTAATTGCTGCCCTCAACTAACTACAGGTTATAGAGAAATGGGGTTCACACTTTTTTTGGTTGAGATATTGCAAAAGGAGAAGGGGCAACCATCACAAGCTGTAACAAAGCAAAACTGATTGAAGAAGTTAAAAAAAAAAATTCACAGGAAAAACAGTAGCAGAGGGGCCCAGAGAAGATGATATCTCTATTCAGCACAAGGCCCTGAACAACCTGACATAACTTTGAAGTTAGCCCTGCTTTGAGCAGGAGTTTGAACCAAATAGTTCCCAGAGGTCCCTTCCAATCCATCTTTCTCTATGGTGCTGAATATGAGATTCTATACATAATTTACAACATCTGAAATCTGTTTTGTACTATCAATGCAGAAACCTCTTCACTGAGATGAGAACCCCTTGTAGTTAACAGCTGCAGGAGCACTGCCACAGGGATTTCAATCTCAGCTGCCCCAAAAGCAAACAAACAGAAAACTTCACTGTAAAGGACTTTGTTCTGAATATCAAAATTCTTCCTCATGAGGTATCTGAGCACAGACATGCTGTTTGCAGTCTCAATAAGCAATGCTATACCATTAAAAATGGCGTTATTGAACAGATAGTATTTTCTGGACTGGAAAGTGCAGAAAAGGAGTAAAAAAAAGCTGTTAAAAAAGTTGCAATAGACTAATTTTCCAGCTAAACCTGAAAATTTCTGAATCAAATGGGGTTAATTTTTTTTTCAAAATTGTGTTTTTGACACAATGCCCCAAATCATTCCAGCTTGATATTAATAGTTAAGACATTCACATTCCGTAGAACTGGACAATATGATACAAGGTTTATTGTAGAATTGTGCCATCCCATAGCAACAGGGAAATCAGGCAGGATATATTAAGGAATTTCACAGATGTGTAAGAACTGCATGAAACTCTGGATCTCTAATCTTTACCCTTAAACATGTGTTATGTTAGTACACTCAGCAGTGTACAGTAGACACCTATTGACTGGTCAGCTGAATAATTCCCTAGGTTTTAGTTCCATTTTGATAAATTTTAGAGCAACATATTTCAATTTTTACCAGTGAAACAATATTTAATTAAAAGCCTGCAGATGATTTTGTACTATTTGTATAAATAATATAATATTACCATAAAATAAAAAATAAAAATACTGTAATGTAACAATTTTTTCTACATAAATAATTAGCAGATGGTCATGTTTCATTTAGATCTGAAACAAATCCACATCTTAAAATTTAAAAACACTTTAAGAAGTGTGACTTCCGTCTTCTGTGCATCTTCTAGTAGAAAGTAAGTAGCTCTGCTAAAGAGCTAAGTCACCTTGAAAACAAGAACTTAGGGAAGACATTAGAAGAACAAGAAGTTTTGCCTGTAGAATATGCAACTTGACACAGAATATGGTATCATCCAGGTGTTGCTAAGTGCTGAGTATGAGCAAAAGAAAGCTTATGCCCCATCTTACACCTTATTTTTGCAGAAAGAATTCAGCCTTTTCTCCATTGCTGGTACAACAGTTAGTGTTAATGGGTAATACCTGATAACAGGACAGGCTATATCAAGCTCTTAGACTTACACAGTGTCAACCAATGACAATGATCCAAAAGCAATTGGTACCACAAGCGTAGATGATCACTGTTTTGCCATCACTGAATAACTACAGAAGAAGAGGAATCAGTGTGTGAAAACCAGGCTTAGTCTGGGAGTGGGCTTTTCAGGGAGACAGTTATAAGGTGATACTGCATCAGTGAGCTGAGTTACTGTAAGAAGGAACCTGCTATTTTCATTTCAAGAAGAATATGGTGGCAAGAGAAGACATTCATGCATGATACAGAGAAAATAAACCTGTTTGTGCATAATGTAATGGAAAATTTAAGAATTATTCATGCATGTGAATGTGTATGCAAATCTGACCCTGGTGATACTGCCAAGGTCAGTGCATGGTGATCTGCTGAGTAAGTGCTAATCATTCAGCTTGAAATGCGACTTTAGCAGAAAAGCAATTTTGTGAAAAATCACATGTCATTCTCCAGTTCTCTTTCTCCTGTGATCTCCATGTCATGCTTGCTCATTTGTTTACATTCAGGACTTTTCCAACTAAAACACTTCCTTGTCAATCAAATCATGTTTCTACCTTGTGCATTGTTAATGTGTCTAAGATAACAACTTAAAATTACTCAAGCTCTTAATAGGGGAGTGACATTCTCTGTAGGACATTAACAGCTAAATAAAAGTATGGGACAGTGGTTGAACTTGAAGTACTACTTGAATTTCAAAACCAAGCCCTGTATTGAAAATGGGCCATACTAGGCCATAATCAAACTGAATAAGAAGTTCTTGTTACATGTACACTGAGGTTTTACAGAAAATAAAATCTCATACAGGAACATCTGGAGAATTTAAGTAGAGAGGAAGATAATTTCATAACAAAAGAAACTGGGAGAATTGTTCCTTAACAACAGCAAAACCAAGTTTTCTTTATTTCTTTGGGAGTCTTAGGAACTCCATGACACTACAAGGCACATCAGACAATAGCCTACATTTTAGACTTGCATTTTAAATTGCAAACATGCTGACAAAGGCAGTGGGATATGATTAATTTACCCTTTTTCTACTGGCTAATTACAGCGGAAACCAGCATCATGCCAGTTCCCTGGCAAGTTCCTGTCTGGCAGATGCACCTACAAATTCATGGTTAAGTTGTCATTGCTGCTTCCTTAGCTCACTTCAAAATCATCTTCCAGACAGAACTGCAGAGACAAGAATAGGGTCCCCCTTGTTAAGCATCCTCTTCTTTCACACAATAAATGCTTTTGCACCAGTAAAGGATAGGAAAATATTTCATTTACACGTGCAATGACCCTGTAGATCTGTTAGAAAAAACTGTTGTTTGTATTTACTGTCCAGTGCTGTGGTATCCAAGGATCTGCATACAGGAATAAAGCTTGTGGAGCTGGGAAGGAACTTGACTGTAGAATTACTTCTTTCAACAACAAGACTATAAGGACACAGAAAACAGGTTGATTAATGTTCATTTCAAATTTGATGGAGATTGTCCAGGTTCTAAGAACATGCTAATTTATTCTTGATAAACCTGGGTAGTAATTCCTATGGAGCAAATGACAAAACTGAAACCTTTTACTCAATGTAAAACCATGAAATTGCAATGTTCTGAGCTGTTTCTGTAGGCTGTAAAGACTGTAAGAATCATAGAGTCATAGGGTTG
>VXBO01009212.1:0-30654 GCA_013400135.1 Rhinoptilus africanus
GGTCCTTTCCAACCCAAACTGTTATATGAGTCTATGACATCACGCTTTCAACACTGAAGTCTCCTTCCTGGCAGCACTGGTGGATTGGCAGGGCCATGGGAGATGGTCTTGAGTCGTCGTGTTGAGGCCGGGAGGAGCCCGAAGGAATGCCAGCTCCACACCTTCTGACCAAGCTTTGGTTGGAAACCCCTCAAGGTCTTATCTTGCAGCTCCTTCCATGCATTACATCCCCTCATCCCATATGCCAATTAAAGCCGCTCTAATGAGCAGTGGGAGTGGAGTCATGGTGTTAAGGAGCTGGCATCTTCCACCAGCGTGCTTTGTAGGAGCACAGCAGCTTAGAGAAGATCCCTCCTTGCACATGGGCAGCAGCGACTGGAAGTTAGGGGTTACATCACTTCTATTGTTCATTTTTTATTCATTCTTTCTTTTGAACAAGGTCAAAGTTGGAAGTTTGCTTTTGGATGTGGATCAGTTTTAGGCCGGAGCAGGGTCGGGTTATTTGTCAAGACCCTCAAGAATCTGTGGGAAGGAGGAGCGGAAGGGATGCAAAATTAAGCATGGGGCCGTCTTTCAGAGGCTGTTGTGGAGGGGAGGTTAGTTAAAGCCTGACGGTTACTGCAGTCTCTGATGCCACAGGTGCTTACCTGTGCCTTTGTGGTGACTTCCTGGGGCTAAAAACCTACTTGTGAGGCTCCGTTCACCGAGCCACAGGTCTCTCAGATCTGGAGCAGCTTGGATCCACCTACCTAGGAATCACCTGGGATCTTGTGCTTAAGCAAACTCACTGGTCTGGTGCAGGCTGGGCGAGTGGAGTGATGTTATTTTACTTTCCAGGAATTTTACCAGAACGGCTTAATTTCTTTAAAAAATACCTCATCAAACTACCTGGTGTGCACGTTAAAGATAGAAATTATGTTGGGATCTTAGCAGGAGTTGTGCAAGCACTGCATTTATTTTGCTGAACACTTAATTGCCAGTTGCAAAGCACAGCTACCTCTAGCACTGCGTGTTCCAGTAAACATCTCTTATCCATCCTATAAAATTAAATCAAGCTAAATTATTATGTTTCATCAAACTGTGCAGGGGAATGTGTGCAGTGCTACCTATTTTGAGTGCTTGGCTAGATCTTTTTTTCCTTAACTTCGCAGTTTACCTTCAGGGTTGATGGATGCTGGTGCTCATGTTGGGAGAAGGCAGTATCTCGGTGCACTGCTGCTGGGTAGACGAGGTGCTCTGGAGGTCTGTGCTGACTGTGGAGCTGGTGAAGCTTGCCGGCAGGAGTCATGGTGAAGATGGGCAGAGGCAAAGGTAGTTGCAGAATTAGTGATTTAGTACGTTGTGCTGCTGAATAAGGCAGATGAGACCTCCAGAAATACCCAACCGCATCATTTCTCTTAGGGTCACATGGAAGTTGGGGATTGCAGAATCACAGACTGGCAGGGGCTGGAAGGGCCCTCTGGAGATCCCCCCGTCCCACCCCCTGCCAGAGCAGGGTCACCCAGAGCAGGGGGCACAGGAACGCCTCCAGGCGGGTTTGGGATGTCTCCAGAGACGGAGACTCCCCCACCTCCCTGGGCAGCCTGGGCCAGGGCTCTGCCACCCTCAAGGGAAAGAAGTTCCTCCTCAGGTTTAGGTGGAACTTCCCGTGCTCAAGTTTGTGCCCGTTCCCTCTTGTCCTGTCCCTGGGCACCACTGAAAAGAGCCTGGCCCCATCCTCCTGACACCCACCCTTTAGATATTGATAAGCATTGATGATCAGTATTGACATCTCCATCATCCTCTGTCACTCAGCTTATAAGGATCTATTTTGCTGTAGGCAGTAAAAGTGGTTGGGAGCTGGGGCTGAGCCGGCTCCAGCTGTGAACCAGCTGGCTCCTAACGTGAGCTGTTGCACTCTGGAGTCCAACGGAGGACTCTTCTCATTATTGTGGCCACTCGAGGGTGCACTGGTGGCTCGTGGTGCTGCCATAAGGTAGGTGCTCTGTCTGGACTGGGAGGGGCATCTGCTTTTCTGGTCTGTCGGGAAGTTGTGGGAAAGCGGTGGTACAGAAGGTGGATGCTCTCCCAGCAAAATTGGGCTACTACACTTCAGGAGCTGAAGTAGCTCAGCATTTTGCTTGTGGCCGCTCCTTTTTGGCACACAGATAAACCCCTGTCTACGCAGAGACCTTGTTCTTTACACTTAAGATGAGTCTTCTTTGAGCGTGTTGGACCTGTGGGAAGATAAAGATCTGCCTGCCTGAAGCTCAGTTATTAATAATAAAGTATTTAAGATGGCAATTTGCATTTCAGCAGCACCTTTAATTCATGGCTTTCCAAATGCTTTACAGACATTGATTAACATAGCCTCACAACAACCCTGTGAGGTAGGTGGATATGATCATCCCCACTGCTCCGGGGACAATTAGGGCACCAAGGATAAGGGACTTGGAGCAATCCTGCTGGGATTTGACCCAGCACTTGGGCATTTACATCCCATTAGGCCTTCAGCTTCAGATCGTGCTTTTCTAATGCACGTGTTTGACTCAATGTGGGGCTGTACTGATTAACGAGCTTCTTACTGGCTCGCACAGTCTATAAAGGCCATTAATCCAAGGCAGCAGTTTATTAGCGAAGTGGATGGTTCCTCAGTGCTTCTTGCTGCTGGAATAATCTGAAGCTTTGAAGGCATATAAAAAAATAGAGTTAGAGATCAGCCATTGAGCATGGCAGGCTTTAGCTGGAGAAAGCCCTTAGACTCCAGGCGAGGAAGCTATGTGGGATGCTACTGTAAATGTATTGATCAGAAAGGACATAATAATTTATATATAAAGTCCACCCTTGCTCTTCCCCAAAGTAAAAAAAAAAAAAGAACCTAGGTAGTCACTGCTGGTTGTCACGAGTCAGCTTCAAGCTCTGGGTCCTTGGCTTCATAGCACCTGCGAAAGGAAGAAAACATGGTGCATGAGCAGCAGTCTCCTTGGGGTGGCAAAAGAAGTTCAGCAACGTGTTCCCTCCAACCCAGTCCCAGTGCTAGTTTAGCTTCAAAAGAGCTTAAAATGCTGTGAGTTACTCCTGTGGGATGGATCTGAGAGTACTGATGGGAACGTGCTCCAATGTCACCTATGGAGCAGGGGTGTGGTAAGCTTGGACTAGAGCGGAGACCTTGACTTCATGAAGGTTGGCTTATTTACCTCTTCGTTTAATGACAAACCACTCCAGCTCTGCTGGCTGGCCCTGGGTGATGGCCCCTGTATCCATGAGGTAGACGTGATGCCTTGAGCTCAGGAAGGATTGACAAACCTGAGATGGGCAACCGAGCTTTTCACCAGGCTCACTGTAACCAGCTTGGACCTTTGGGACTTTGATGGCAGCTGTTTTTTATAATCTTTCTGAAGGAGTAAGAGTCAAAGGCATGCTCTTATCCAGCAAGATAAGTAATCCCCAGCTAACTCTCTAAAAGGTGAGGCTTAAAAGGGAAACCTTTTCTGACGGTGGGTAAGTCATGCTGTTGTTCATGTTGATGTTCTTCATGGAGATCAGAGTGATGCTGTTATCCTTCTGGCTTGTGCCTGCCGAGCAGCTGTCAAGAAGAGAAGGCCACATTAATTCCCCCAGAAAAGGAGAGAAGGGAGTTTCTTTGCACCCAACTGGAGGCGAACAGGCAGGGCCGCGGCTGGCTGGCACACGGGCCAGGGCTGACCAGCCCTTGGAGCTGCTGCCCTCTTTCAGGCCCATCCTTAGCGTCAAAGTCCCCATGCCCTGTCTGAACACAGGCTGGGAAGTCTCTGGGGAAAGGAGCAGTGCGTTCAAATGGTTTGTCCGACATAAATCACCACTGTCACCTGCGTCACTCTTGTGGGCAGAACCACGGAGGAGTTTGGATCTGGTTCCCAGTGACCGAATTACCTTCTAGCCCTGCAGCCATTACCAGAACTGGAACAAAAGGAAGCATCACTGTGTCCCTCTGTCCTATGCCCGTAAATTTCTTTGTCGTACAAAGGGAGCCCTGGATATTTTTACATCCCATGCTGCTTCTCATGTATTGCCAGCGTCTCTCTAAAGAGTGAGAGTTAGCAATGTTAGGGAGGTGGAATTCCCCTTTCTCCAGGGAGTGGAATTCCCCTTTCTCCCTACCCTGAAAGCTCGGATATGCATTTAGTGCCAATGGAGACTGGGACTTTGGGAATTAGTGTGCGTCGGGGCACAGTCCTCTGCCCTGACATGTCCTGCCTCAGTGGCTGCAGATCACTCAGATCATGATCATTAAGGGCATTGGTGAACCATTCGTGTTGATGCAAATTTGGCACCTAAATACTTAAGGACTTTGCTCCCCGTGTCCTTTGTCTCTTTCCAAAGCCGAGTTTATTACTTTGGCAGGAAACTATCAGATGGAAAAGTGGGAGCAACATGTTTTGGTCTCTTCCAGCCCTTGTTTCCTCCCACTTTCCCACACGCAGCCTCTCTTCTTGGGTAGCAGTGATGGACCATGGGCTTCAGATCCACCACTTGGTGCTTCTCTTCTGAAGGTCTCTGGATTGGGGTCCCCTTATCCTGCTCTTGCTAGATAACAATAATAGGTATTACAGAAGATATTTTTGGGCACCTGATCTCATCTCACTGAGGCTGCTTTGAGATCCAGAAACCTCAAGTCTGTATCTAGGCAAAGAAAGACAAGGAAACTGCTTTTGGAAGGTGGTGAGTCTTCACAGATATCACTCCAGCTTTGAAATGAGGCCCCTAAATATTGAACTTAAACCTTTGTCTACATCAGGCAGAGGATGAGGTGCTATCAGTGCTCCTTTTGGTTTATTACCTGTCTCAAATGTGCCTTGAAATGCTTCCTTCCACCTGAAATAATCAAAGCAGTCTCTTTTCCTTGATAAAATTAGTTCTGGAATAAAATAGGCACTTTCAATAGGATATGAATAGCGTGAGCAGCCTTACCTCTCCGACACCATGGAAGTCCCTGGCTTCTGTTTGTCTGGAGGGAGAAAGGCAGTTGATGTTGTACAGATGAGAAGACATTACAGCCAAGCAATAAAAAAAGTCAGCTATATTCAGAATTACGTTGTACAGGGTTATAAATGAAATCCAAACGAGGTTAGAGACACCACGAGGGATACCCCAGAGTTAATTTGTGAAAATTCTTCCAACTAGTGTGACACAGGGGCAGGACTGAATGCTTTGCTGCCTCTTTAGTCAGGAGCATCCTTCGGTCTTTTGGCAGGTACTGGCTTGCTGTAGAGCAGCCTTGCCCTCTAGTGGGCACTGCCTAGTGGGAAATGGGATTCCTGGGGAAGGGGAGTGTGGAACTCCATGACTTTTGCTGGAAGAGCTGCCCAGCTCTGGAAATCTGCACATTGGACTGCAGCAAACTTGAGAGTGTTTCCTTGTGCGGATGGGTCTGGGCTGGGCTTCTAAAGAGGTGGTGACACTACATTCCTAACTCCTGAATCTACGTTCCAGCTTGGCTTCAAAACCTCCCCGCAGCGTAAGCTCTTTAAAAGCATCTTTTAGGAATTGCTAAATTCACGTGGAAATGGATGACTTTTTAATTAGAGAAAGACAGGTCGCCCCAGGAAAATACCTTCTGAGTCCTTTGAGCGGTTACACTTGAACCTCAGGCTGACCACGCTGACGAGAATGATCACGACCACTATCAGGATAACTATGAAGCTGATGACACCTGGGGATGGAGGAGAGAACTGTGTGTGACTGATACAACATCGCGCCTGTCCTCGGCTTCTGGGGTAGCGGAGAGACTTTGTCTGTCATCAAAACTTGGGTAGGAAATCAATACTTTAATTAAAATGACCATGGTACATAATAGGCAGAGAAGTAAGAGGTCACTAGAGTGAATGGCTTATCCTCCTGAGTTTTAGCCTCTAAGGGCTTCTAATTAATAAATAATTGGTAAGGCAGTGCCAGGAGGGCAGAAGTCAGTTGATTACACTGGGGATTGATTGAAGCCTATGTGTCCCTACCACAGTTGGTAAATCTTGTCCTAAAGGTGTATAAACTCAGATAAACACATAATATAACAGAGAGAGACAAGCTAAAGACTGTGAACGATGTTATGTGTCTCATAAACCAGTGGCCGAGTGCAGATTTGATTCTGACATCTGGCCTCAATAAATCAAACTATTCTTTACGTGGGAATCTTTTCCCATTAAGACTGCTTCAGGACTTCTCCTGGCTTCCCGTGGAGGATACAAGCGAATCATACTTACAAAGGTAACACTTGACTTTTAAAAATGCTTCTGAAATAAAAATGCTTCTGTTTTCCTGTAATGTGGTAGAAATGAGCAACTTGGGTCTTTTTTCGCTCATCTTCATGGAGGAGGGGGGCCAGCATAGCCCAAGGCAGAGCGTGTCTCAAATCTGCCCCGTGCCTATCTTCTAATCTATTGCCAGGGTAAGGTATGGCATCTCCTGCTCCATCCTTCCGCAGTCTGATGGATGAGGAGGACTTGTCTGCTTGCTGCCAAGCAGGGTGACCTTCTCAGGGGAATGCAGTAAGGCAGGGGGGGAATGAAGTCCCAACAGGTTTGCAGGGAAAAGAAACCCCGTCTAATCTTCCAGGCAGGTAGTGTATTTATTCTAGACACTATCAGGGAAACAGAGGCATAGCACGGGATCATTTGTGCCCAGGTCTTGTCCTAACATAGATCTGGGGCAAACACTGGTGCTGGGAGCAAGATCCCAAGCTCAGACATAGCTGTGATGGACTTCCAAACTGTCCGTCCCTTGTATACTGGGCATGACTGGGAGTATTTATTGGGTGCTTTATTGCCTGCTGGTGACAAGTCTTTTTCTCAAGGGTTTTTCCTTGCACTCTGAAAACTCCAGGATCAGGCACACTGAAGAAGAAAACTGTGGAGCCATCTCCAGGGAACCACCTTTGAAGCTGGGTGTCCAAAACAGACCCCCTCCCTCTCCCCAGGTGGCTCAAGACCTTACCAAAAGCTGCCACCGTCAGCGGTGATTTATCATCTGTCGGAGTGGGCACAGGCAAGTAGCCAGAGGCCTCCAGTGTCGGGGTGACTGGTTTTGAGGTGCCTACAAGAGGGGAAAAAAGCAGCTTTATATAAAAGTCTTTCTTCCAAGGTTGGGAAGAGGATTCCTAGCAATGCTAGAGGACCCAACTCGCACTTGCCAGCCCCATCAATGTTAACAGCAATGCGCCCAAGACCTGTGTGGGAATCAGATTACCTTGGTGTGACTCATTTTATCGACAATCCCAGAACACCCACGGGGTTTTCTGTGCGGCCCTAGTGAGGAAGCTGAGCCTGGCAGGTGAAGGACTGATCAGGCCGTGTGTTTGAGAGGGGGAGGCTTGTCCTGCCTCCCGCAACCTTTTTCCATAGTGGCTCCTTCCCTGCCGCGAATCACAACTGCTATTCCCAGGCTCAACTGATTGCCCCAGAGCGCTGCTTCGGTGGAGCTTTACAGGTTTTTCAAGGGCTAGATAGCATGACCAGCATCCCTTGGGTACTCGTTAGCCCTGCACAATGCTGCCTTGAAGACAGCAGTATGACGGCCTTGCTGTTGGCTGTGAAAAGGGCTATAAAATATCTACTGGTAATCATCTCTGCGAGAGAAAGGAGAAAGCACCTTGAGCTGCTGAGGTTGTGGTACTCTCGCTTGTCTTGGGCTCTTGACCTGCACAGAGAAATGCAGAATGTGAGTCTTGTCCTTGAGTGTCATCTAATAACCAAAAGAATTAATGGGTATACCGGGGGGGAGAACGGATTCATAGTAATGCTCGTCATATCTGGGGAAACATGGGATTCATACTCGTGCTAAAACCTTCCCACTAAACACACTTTAATACTATTTTCCATGTCCAAACAGAAACTTGGAGAACCAAAATTCAAATACCCTTGTATAAACTCTGCAGTCCCAGATGCAGGTTTTTTTGGCAGATACAGCAATTGAATACTGGAGGAGTGAACTGGGAAGGTTATTTTGCTATTGCTCATAAACGTCGAGACTTTAGAAAAAATCTGCTTGGGGAAGAAATTCTGCAGATTATAGGTGTGGAATGACAGTTCGTCTTGTCCTTGGAGTAGTGGATATGCTGTCTTGGGTTATCTAGAAGTAATTATGCAAGTTTGAGCTGGGCTAACTTGTACACCATATGTAGTCTAGCTGTGGCAGCGTAGAGGTTTGTTCGAGCAAGGACTCCAGTTCTCAGTGGAATGAACTGGCTTATATGAAGCTGTTTGCTTTGTGAAAGCTGCTGCCAATGCCTGTGGAAGCAAATTTAATGCTGGCCTGTGTGTTTCACTGGTACAGAGAAAAAAACCCCTTTATTGCCTCCTGAGTTGGACAACCAGATTGTCTGCTTTGACCTTAATGAAGAGCTACAGACTCTGTCAGGAGGCTAAAAATTGACGCTTTAGAGCTTCAGAAGGTCATCTGTAGGTCAAGTAGGATATTCTTTCCTCCTTTCCCATCCCCACCTTCCCAATAGCAGTGCTGGCCAAAAGCACGTGCTGCCTGGAGAAGTGTGAAACAGCTCCTGGCGCTCTGCGGTGGACCGCAGGGCGTGCAGCTGAAACTGAGATTCCTTTCTTGTGGAAAACATCACTGTTTCAGAATGTAACCTTGCCAAAATCCAGAAGAAAAAGGGGTAACGTATGAAATAACACGTCTGACTGGTTCAGAAGTGGGTATCCCCATGTAGCAGAAGAGTCTGGAGAGGCAGGGACTACTGCGGCGTGATTTCTTCATCAGTCATCATCAAACCCTTTGTTTCGCTCTGAAATTGTCCTAGCCACAGGGGGTGGGCAGAAGCTGTGGTTTGCTGAGCCTGGCACGGATACCCCATCCCTGGGCGATGCTGGGTCTCACACAACAGGAGACTTGGCTTTTGGAAGCGTCAGCAACATTTCTATAGCCAAAGATGTATGGAGCTTTTTCAGATATAAAGCAGGGTTATAATTAATAGCGATCTGCTCTGATGCAAGGGGCTGTTGGCTTCGCTGGGCACAGGCATGCTGCTCGGACATCTGTGCAGGCAGAGCTGACCACGGGTTTTTAACCTTGCCTGCATTAGAGAAGATCTGAGAGGTACCGGGAGAGGCAGAGCAGTTTCTGTCTTGACCCTTGCAGGTTTATGGGGCTGAATCTTTAACAGGGAGTCAGCTCAGTTGTCAGATTTCAGCCTTCCCACCCATTTGGATTCTGCCCTTATTCTGAGAAAACCCTTACTGACTTCTCTAATTTTCATTTACATCCTGGGTTTAGCAAACTGTCGAAAAAAACAAAAAAGACTTTCTTTTTTTAAAGGATGTTAAAAGCCCTCCCTTTTCCTATACATCGACCAGTCTTTCAACTGTTCAAGTTCATCCCAGGCAGAGGATAAGTGCGTTTGGTCTTGTGTTTTATCACTGCTTGTAAGGATACCAGACCTGATTTTGAGTGTTACAGAAACTTCAGCCTGAAGATAAAGACTGAGATAACCCACACCATGTGAACCCAGTAAGCTAATTGCCATGAAATGATCTTAAACTCATTGTTATTCTATTAAAGGATAAAATACCTTGAGGTGACGAAGCTGCTGTGCTTCTGCTTCCACTGGATTTTTCATCTGGATAAAGAAAACATGAGAAAGGAGAATTAACTCTTGAAGCTGCTCCTAACGGTGCTGTGGGAGAGCTGTTGGGTAAGAAACTTTGTTTGCGTGAGGCTTCCCCTCCAAACAAACATCAAGGTATGCAGGTAGCAAGCTGTGCGGTCCATTTAGAGAGTGTACACGAGAGGGGAGCTTGGGAGATGTCAACTGGGGAGGCCCCTCCACAAAACATCACCTGGTGAAGCACCATCTGGCAGCCCCAACCAGGTCAGGGTTGTGTCCAGCCCTGTGCTTTTGGGGAGCTGCAGTGAGCTGCTTTTTTAGCAAAGACTCAAAGAGATTAAAAACTTCCTGCTGCTGAATAAGCAGCGCGGTGCGGACTAGCCCAGTCTTTCTGATGCCCCCAGTTTTGCTTGGATAAGGTTCTACCCAACCAATAATTTGAGTTTTCCATACTTACCTCGCACGGTCAGCGCTAGCGGTGTTGTAGTGAGGGAAGAGGATTTGGCGGTAGTATTTTGACCCAGAGTGGTGAGAATCAAGTCGGTTGGTGTCGCTGATTTTACCGCAGGCTCTGTAGAGGAAGCGTAGCGTTACTTCAAAGCGCTCTGCTCACCACCAGCTCTGCCCAGCAGCAGCTAGGAGGAGGGCATGGCTAACGCAGAGTCCTCACACTCCCTGGGAGTCATGGATAATCGGGTAGGGAAAGCAAGGGCAGGAGTACTCAAGGAAATAGCCTTCGTCCTGCTCAGAGGCAGGGAGCTCTTGTACTTTGGCATTAGCTTTTGCTTTTTTTAGTGTATAGAGGTGATGACATGGCAGAGCTCAGGAGGCACATGGAGAAAGTCTGCTTTTGCCACTGCTTTTTTTCCTGCTTTAAAAATTACAGTATTTTTATCACTGGACACTTTCACTGGCTACAGCTGCCTAACACCCGCGTGTTTGTTTGCCTGCTATCTGAAATGCTAACTTTAACGTACGATTTCACTGAGAGCCTCGGAGCACAAATAATTCAGTTCTTGCAGTCGTCTGGAGGCTCTGTCGTCTTCCTCAACCTGCTACTCAAAGCTGCATGGCAAGATGGGTGGGAAAAAGCTTTCAATAAGCCCTCTGCAAGGAAGAGTGTGTCACCAGTTTGGAATTTATAGGCAAGTTCCTTGTCTAGACTTCTCTTGTCTTTCCAATAAAAATGAGAAAAGAGTGAAAATGATTTTAAGGTTGCGTGTTTGGGGTGTTTTTTTTCCCTTTTTATCCAAATGCTCCACCAAAATGTTTGAATTTAGGAATGTTTCTTTTTTTTCCCCTGCGAGGCATGGAAGCAGAATCTGAGATCTTTTTGAGATCTTTTTCCTTTATATTTTTGGGGTCCCTTTGGAGGGGTAGCTATGCTCAGAGAGATATTTTTTCCCCAAACTTAGCAGGAAGAGATTTGTCTCCAGAGATCCAACTGGGCTGCCAGAAGTGGATCTGGAGTTGGAGAGATCCCTTCTTATGTGTTTGTTTTTGTGTATTTTTCAGATCGAAACACCTAACTCTCTGCTAACACCTCCCAGGGCTTCTGTGTGACCACGTACATGTGGTGGTGTCCCGAAGCCGGTTTCAGCAGAAGGGAAGATTAGAAAAAAGAGAATAAAGTAAGGGGATTCCTCAGAGGTTTGTATTCCTTTAAAATATTTTTCCGTCCTTATGAATGATTGCTGTTCCCGTGAAGGTAGATAAGAAAGAAAAACCCCCAACACAAATAACTGAGTTAGAGCTAAGGCAGTGTTCATCCCCGTGCTGACACATTGTACAGTTCAGGACATGCCTCTTCATGCTTCCCCTTTTCCTCATGGAGAAATGGGGAACGTGTTGTACGGGAAGTGCTGAGGGTGCGCAAAGCACTGGAAGTTTTCCATTAAAAAAAAAGGGGTGTCAGTCTTGTCAAGAGAGCAGTATTGAGCTGTAAAGTGTGGAAGCTGGTAGAACAATGACTTCATTGCTGCTCCTTCCTCCAGGAGACCCGGGGCCAGGGTGCGAGGCACCGTGCGTGCTCGGACTGCGGTCTGAGCACAGGGAGCTGCTCCGCAAAGCAGGCGATGCCAGGTGGAAGGATGCAGGAACACAGAAACCACCCAGCCTGGCTCCTTGCCTGGGCAGTCGCATCCTTTGTGCGCACAAGGGGTTTTCCCGACTCAATTTAGTGATTTTTTCCCTGTTCTTGCTCTCGCCTGCGCCTTAATCTGCGGTGAGTTGGCTGGATCAGAAGCCCTTACGCCACAAAATTTCCTTCTTCCCCACCACTGTTCTCATCTAACCTGCTGCTGTACAGCCCCATTTATGGCTGGATGGCCCAGCTGGACTGAGGGCCAGACCAGTTACAAGCCAGGATGCCCCTGAGCTGCGTTCTTATGTCTCCAGACAATGGTTTAGTGATGGTTTTTGTCAGTGTTAGGTTGATGGTTGGATGATCTTAAAGATCCCTTCCAACCCAGGCAATTCTACGATTCTATTCTACGAGCGTTACCTGAGGTACGGTCCTTCACTTCAGGGCTGTGTGTTGTTGATTGGGATTGATCTGTAACAAAAGCAGAGAGACATGGAGGTGACGTCTCCTACATGTGCTCCTTGTAGGTGGGATCCCCCCCCGGGAGGGTTAAAGGATGGCTGGAAAGGGACCATTATAGCCAATAAGAGCTGAAAAGTTGATGGGGGCAAGAGATGCTAAGGAGGGAGTTTAATATTGGAGGGACCTTAGGGCAAAGGGACCTTGGGTCTGAGGATTCGTGGAGGAGAGCATGCAAACTGCTCAGAAACAGCTAGGGGAAATGGGGAGCAGAGATGAGGCAGGATCCCTCTCCTTTCGCTAAGCTTCCTGGAATCGCTCTCTTCCAGGCAAAAAGGGGAGACAGGCATGGTCATCCTCTGGGGTGCAGTGCCTTCCACGGCCCCTGGAGATCTGGGGGTGAATGGTGGCAGATGGGCCGGGCAGAGGCGGGCAACCTTCCTGGGAGAAGGTGCTTCAGCGGGGGCCAGTTCTGAATCTGGTTCCCATTTGTGGACTCTCCGTTTGCATCCCCACGTGGGCATATGCATCCACATCCAAATAGGCATCCAAAGCAGATCACAACCCAGGAGATACCTGTTACAGCGTGGACGGAGGAGTTTGCGGAGGCTGTAGTACCTGAAATGAAAGAAGAAGAGTATTAGCGGTGCTAGTTTGTGACTGTCACTAATGCATTGGTGTTCTTGCTGGTTGTCTGGTTTGGGTTTTCCTCACCTTCCGTAGGAATGGCTTTGAAATACGTGATTTCCCCAAAGAAGTAGTAGCAGACACTTGAGTACAAAACTATTGGGTTCTGAGTAAATTAGTACTGAAGTTTATTCGGCCAGGATAAATACCCTCTTCCCCAGATGGAACTGAACCCTTCAGGGAGCCGTCTTCCTCTGCTACAGGGAAAACGCAAGGCCGTAGAAATCAGAGGGGTCATTTCCTCCCCATGGGCTCTTTGCCCCCAGCTCAGCCTGGGCAGAGAAAGGCTGCTTGACATGTACTCTGGAGCTGTTTAAAGAGTTAAAACACATATTTGAATGCTTTATTCCCTTGAGACCTTAATGAGTGGATGGATGAGGTTTGTAAAGTCTTCCAGGAGCCAATGGGATGGTTTTTCCTTTCTTTCTCCTACCTCTGATCCTTCTGTCCTGTGTATTTGTGCCCTGGGAAGCTGGCTGAAGGCTTGTGGCTGTGTAAGCGTGGACACAGCGAGGGGGCTGCCTTCCCCAGCCGCGGTGGGTAGACCTGCAGGTCCATGCAAGGCTTTGTTCTCCCAGGATTGTAAGTGTTGCACCAAGTCCCTTGTTTCCCAACTGAAAGGTGGGTTTTTTTGTGTTTTGATTGTGGATTTATAACAAAGCATCCCTGCACCGATCCCCCACCTTGCCTACTCTCAGGATCCCTGGTGTTTTTCTTAAAGCTCCAGCTCCTGGAGTCCTATGGTTAGATGAGATGCTAAACAAAAATGCTGACATTTGAAATGGGAAAAAAATGTCCAGTTCCCATACTTAGGCACAAGAGCTGGAAAATGTAAATGCACTTTAAAAGCTCAAAGAAAACCCAGGTGGTTTAACTTTGAAAAGGTGACTGACTTTCAGTCTGTTATTTTTGAAACACACATCCGAATTGGTATTTTTAAGTGCTTATTACTGGTGATACTGGTGCTGCCTGTAGTTAAGATTCATGAAAGAAGCTACATTACAGTTACAGAAACTAGCTGAATCTGATCCCACTGGTCATCCATCTCACCAGAGCCCCAGAAGAGCTAAAAGTTTTGGACAGAAAGATATGGCAGGAAAGGCTGACTCCTTCCGGCTCGCTGTCCCCTCGTAGTGCCGGTAGCCCCATTGTGGTGGTGGTCAGCCACGCGGTGCAGCACCCTTACTGCGCCTGGTGGGGGTGGCAGGAGGGGACACCCAGCAAAGCCGTGCCAGCCGGGGCAGAGCAGGGTTTGTGTGCCCCTTTCCATCCCTAACCTGTCCTCCCTGTCATCTCACCTTCTCTGCATCTCTCGTGAGCCAGCCTGCAGGAGAGCTCGGCTCCTGGCTCTCTTTCTCTCCAAAGAATCACAGGATGGTTCGGGTTGGAAGGGACCTTAAAGATCATCTTGTTCCAAAGGAGAATACCAGGCACTTTTAAAACCCTCTGGCCTGTTTCAGATCGCTACCTTATTTCAGATGTTAGATTTCTACCTTACGCCAGCTGTGGCTGGAGAAGATGCAGCCTGCAACATCCCATTTCTTACCAGGGGCTGGAGAGGAGACGTACATGACAAAATTCATGGTGAGTACCCACGTTGGAGGTGTCTGAAAGAGGTCAGATGGGTGCCCTTATAGTGGTGTGTATCTGGAAGGAGATCTTTGATTCCATGATCCTTAGCGTCCAGTGCGATGTAGGTTACTGGGGCTTGGCTCGGAGCCCACCCCTCGGGACCGGCTGGGTGTAGCGAGCTCCTGATTGATCTCATGTTTTTCCCATGTGATGGTGTTGGAACCATAATTGGTTTTTTGTCTGAGGCTTTATGACAATGATCCCAGCCAAACAGGAACCAAAACAGTGTGTAAATCACAGTGAACGCACAATAAAACATGGTCTCTTTCCAGAGAGGATTTGGCTGTGAAAATCAGACCTGACTTTTCAGATCTTTTCCCTGCTTTTCTCTTCTTAACGTACTGGGCAGCAGGCTGGCAAAACTGTCGTATTTAGTCCGTGAAAGAGGAGACATGGTCAAATCCTTAATTACAGAGAAAGGAAAGGACTAATTTGTTTTCTAAATCCATTGGGAACAGGACCAGAAAACAAGGGCTTTTAACTGCAACAAGGAAAAGGGAGGCTGGGCAATAGGAAACTGCCTTAACATAAGGACAGTGAGCTGTTAGGAGCGATTGTGTAGGAGAATTATGGGATATCCTTCTCTGCAGGTTTTGAAGAGCAGGTTAAATGAGCATCAGTCTAATAACATAGACAGGAGTATGGACAGATGTAACTTCACTTACTAAATAAACCAATATAATGGAAAAAAAAGTTCTTTTGGGCACATGGTTGCCCTTCTTAGAGAGGTAGAGAAGCTTCTTCTGGGGAAGGGGGATGCCCCCGTTTGCAGCTCTGTCTCCTGGGGTGCTGTGGGGCACTGCCTGCCCCCGGGGCACTGCCTGACTCCATGGAGAACGTGCGGCCACTCGGGCTGTTTCCATTGATCCCAAGAGTTTGCCAAGTTTTCTCTTTGTCACTGGGCTCCTTCTCCTTAAACAGCTTTACAACACAATTTCTGGACGTTGGTTTGCAAGTATTTTAAGGTACTCTGTGTACATTCAGCACAAAAAATAACGTGCTCAGATCATCATGGGGGCGAATATCCTCTAGCAGCTGCCAAAACAGCTTCTCTTTCTCCAAAATTCCCTTGCAGAAGCCATTATCTTGTTCCTCCGTGGGGAGAAGTAGCTGCTTGTAACACATCTCCTCTTTCAAATTATCACAGGTGTACATGGCACGTGAAAGCATCAAGAATCGCTGCAGAAAGGGTTATCGTCTACACTTAGGCCTTGTCAAAGGAAAAAGGGAATAAAGGTGCTGAGCTGGCCGTTTATTCCAGCATTTTTGGAGCAGCTGAGGAGCAATCTGAGAGCTTGAAGAGAGCCTTGAGGAAGCTGAGGACAAGGGAGAAGATGTTGCCCTGATGGGACCATCCCATGGGCTGTCTCCTGTGGGATGGGGCATCCCCGGTGCTAGGGCAAGAGGAGGAGGGTCACACTCAACTCCTTCTTCCCCCACAGCTCAGCCCTTCGCTGAAGGTCACACCAAAGCACTGTCTCATGGGGAGTTCTCTGTTTGCAAAATTAAACCTTGGGGTTATTGTAAATAAGATGAATAAGCAGGTTTTTTTCCAGTGCCCGGAGTTCACCTGGCCAAGTAGGTGCTTGCCCTGGTCTGCTGCATTCGAGCTTTGCTGCAGAGAAGCGGCTGGTCTTGCTGTGAAGAGGCCAAGGGATGGAGATCCCCTTTCGGCACTTTGCTCAGGGATAAATGGCCCTGGCTTCTCTAAACACAACCATGCGTTATTTCAAAGCAGAGCAGGTCTGGCTCTGACTTCTGGCCGCTGCTGCTTGTTATGCCTTCCCTGCCAACTCAAATAACGAAAAGCCCTGTTACATTAGGTGTTTTCTTTTGGCGAAGGTGCTTTAGCATCCTGCTTGGATTCCAGCGGAGGTGGACGGACGTGGGCAAAGCAGGAAGAGACCCAAATCACGCCATGGAGCTGGGCAGCAGGAGGGGTACGAACAAAGAAAAGCCACGCGTCCCGGCTCCCTGAGCACATTCCTGGGGGACTCTCGTGCAAACGGTGCTGGAAACCGTTTCCTCCTGGTGCCGCTGCCAGCACAGCCCTGCTCCCCTCCGCGGGGCACCCAGGCTATATAAACAGCTAACGATAATAATCAGGACGCAGCCAGCGCAGCTGTAATTGCAATAAACATCGAAGCCATTCAAATGACTCGCCCTTGAGCGTAAGCCCTGCGCGATATTTGTTGGATGTTTGGGGGGGCAAGTGATTTATAACTGGGTTCTAGGTGGAGACGGGGAGCTTGCTGAGGGATTTATGATTGGAAATACGGCTTTCTGCTCTTGCTGTGATGGGAAACTCCTGAAACCAGAGCCACAGGGCTGCAGAGGAGCACGGCGGAGCTGCAGGTGCATTTCAGCCCCGACTCAGCACCACCTGCTTTTCAGTTAATTTTTCCAGAGGATGAACTGGATGAATTTTGGATTTTTGTCATTTGCAGTAGTTCTGTGAAGTTAGATGTGAGTGTTAGACTGAGAGCAGAGGGGTCTTTCCATGGATCCTTCTCTCGCAGCAGCTGGGATGTGCCCGGAGCCAGTGGCTCACCCTGCTCACCCCTCAGCACAAAAAGAGAATGATGTAAACCAAAAGAATGATTAATTTTAGGTATTTCTGCTTTGGTGTTATTTTTGGCACTTGTAGACATTTAAAGCGTGGTTTCTCCAGCTGCTGACCAAAGAGAGGCACTGACTGACATTTAAAAAACCCCAAACTTTACATCGGAGGCTCTGCAGAGCAGCACTGCTGTAGCCGAAACCTGGGCCAGCTGCTGCAGACACCTCAGCAGGGTTTGGATGAGGCTCAAGAAGGGCCCGTGCAGTCCAGCCTGTGTTCACAGAGGGATGGAGTCACAGGGGAGGATCTCTGGCACCAGCACGAAGGCACTGTGGCTGATCCCGTCCCCTCAGAACTGGTGATGGAGAGGGACCGTCTATTCCCGATGGCGCGTAACCCTGGACTTCTCCTCCCCTGGCACATCTGGGGGGAGAAGCGGCAATACACGCTTGCAGCCCAGAAAGCCAACCGCATCCTGGGCTGCACCCAGAGCAGCGTGGTCAGCAGGGCGAGGGAGGGGATTCTCCCCCTCTGCTCCGCTCTCCTGANTCCCCGGGTGACAGGGAGCTGCAAAGCCCCTGTGACATTGTCCAGCCTTGCGTACCAACCTCATCATCACCTTCTGCTTGCTGGTTGCATAAATGAATGCTTTTGGAAAAGAAATCTAGCCCCCTAAATTTAGACTTTTCGGTTCATATCTTGGCACTTCCGTTACAATGACAAAAATGTGCCGACCGCTTCATGCGAGCGCAGCTGTTTCCTGGGTGAAGTGCAGCAGCTGCCGAAGCAACAGCGAGCAACAACACCCGATTCTTATGATTTTGACATGGAAAAAAAAATGTTTTATTAAGAAACCTGGAAAGGAAAGAACTCTGCAAAAGCCTAGGTCCTGTTTTATTAAGCACCTAAAAAAGGTGCCTCCTCCTTGAGGGTACCACAGCAGAAGAGGTCAGGTGGAAATGGTGGTGGAGAGAGAGGAAAAGTGTTGTTACGCAGCCTGTATAATAGACAGCCTAAATCAGGTCCCACATCCACAGAGGTACTTAAACATCTAATTCCCAAATGACAGCGNNGGGGGTGGCAGCTCGCTGCCAAGCGGTTCTGAATTGTAATGACTTGGCCAAAGTGTTAGGGAAAGTTTAGAGAGGCAGGAATTTAAACCCGGATCTCGTCAGCAATTAAAAAGAATCTTAGCCTTCCTCTGCCCCTCCTCAAGGGCTGTGCCCGGCTCTGGGCATCCTCTGAGCATCACCCTCAGTGCTCCTCTCTGGTGAGCTGTGCTGGAAATACGCCATAGCGGAAGACAATTAAAACCCACTTGAATGTTAAAAAACAAGCCAGGAGACAAACAATGCGGGGAAACCGCGCGCACGGAGCGGGCTCTGCCGCATCTCCCTGTGTGCGGAGGGCTGGGTCCTCCACCAAAAGTGGTTGGGAGCGGGCTCTGCCGCATCTCCCTGTGTGCGGAGGGCTGGGTCCTCCACCAAAAGTGGTTGCTCCTGGAAAAGCAAAGCAGCGTGGCTTTTCTCCTGCCTGCATGACTGCTCCGTGGTGCCTGGGGAGGAAACATCATGCTGCTGCCCTGTCACCCTCCCAGCCACTTACTGGTTCCAGTTTCCTCCATCCCCTGCTTGTTTTAGAGCTCTGTGTTCGCTCCTGGTCTTGCCCTTCTCCTGGCTACGCTCCTCCTGGGGTTTGCCCATGGGTCTGGGAGTTTGGAGGAGGAAATCGATCTATGCCCAGTTCGAAGGAAGGATGGGGAGACCAGTTATCCAGGTTTGATGGAAGCTGGAGCCCAGCATGGGCTTTTTGCTTACCTACAGATTTTTTTTAAAATAATATTCATAGAATCACAGACTGGTTTGGGTTGGAAGGGACCCTAAAGCCCCCCCAGTGCCCCCCCTGCCCTGGGCAGGGACACCTCCCACCAGCCCAGGCTGCTCCAAGCCCCATCCAACCTGGCCTTGAACCCCTCCAGGGATGGGGCAGCCACAGCTTCTCTGGGCAACCTGCGCCAGCGTCTAATATTATTCATCGGCAGGTCTCAAAGCACTCTACAGAGGAGAGGGGTAGGGTTAGCTCCGCTTTGTTTTCTGCAGATGGGGAAACTGAGGCACGGAGGGAGCATCCTGAGTTGCAGGCTAGTTTGGCAGTGCTGCTTTCACACCTCGATGAGGCTTCCAACCAAGGTCCTACCATTGTCCAGGCCACCTTGCAGCTGGTCTTCATTAATTGCAATGATTTTCTTCCAAAATTCGTGTGCTCCAGCAGTGGTAGGAGACCCGCTGCTGTACTTACTTGAATGCCACACCTCTGGACAGATATTCGCGGAGCCTGGGGACCGCGTTACCGTGTCCTGCGGCAGCACAGCCAACGTGGTAGGGTCGGACTTTGGTCCCTACCAGGCACACCTTGCTTCCACCAAGTTCATGGAAGCTCCTTCCTACCATTTCCAAGTTTATTCACAAATGTATTAGTCTTTCCAGTTATTCCAAGATTCCCCAGGTTTATTTGACCATTGCTGGTGGCAGCCAGGCTGTGCGGTGTTCGTGAACCACCAGGCAGGAACGTGATCTGCTGGGATCGGTCCAGCTCCCACCTTGCGATTCAGGTGGATAAGGGGCTGGTGGAACGGGGGTTTTTCATAATTCCTCCTCTTTCCTCACTTTCTTTTCTGAAACCTCCTGGCTTGAACCCTGGGGGAGCGGCTGAAGGATGTCCCTGCCTGGATGCGGTCGTTCCAGCGCATCAGTGCTGGGGAGGCACCGTGCGGCTGCTGCCTTGGAGTCTTGGAGAAGCAGCAGCTAAAAACCAGGTAAGGCATCTTGGCCTGACAAGCTTTGTCCGAGTCCAGATTTTAGGTGAGTGACGCCTATCAGCTAGGCTTTATTCCCAGATTTCAAAGCACTTTATGGAAGAGGTAATTTTATTATCCTTATTCCATATACGGGGACAGCGAGGCATGGGAGTGTAACCTGGCGGTGATAAGTGGCAGACACGAAGCCCAGTGGTCCTGTGTCCCCGTCTGGTGCATCGTCAGCTGTGGCATGCTTCTCCCTGCTTCCTAATCACACTAACTGCAGTGTGATTCCAAGATTTTTAGCAACTCCAGAGTCACTTCTAGCTAGTGTCCAAGAGGACCTTATTGAACCACGTGTCTGGAGCCGCTCGCCCAGAGCTGTGTTGCCCTCAGGACCATGCTGGGTCTGCAGTTGTGCCTGATGGTGGTGGGAAAGGTGGGACAGACCCACCTCGGGTCCCCTCCCTTGCCCAGAACTGGTGATGGCTGTCCCCAGGGGCTGTTCCCAGTTGCAGAAGGGTTTGCCTGGCTTGCTCCGGAGGGTGGACAGACATGATCCACACCTCCATGGACACCTTTTCCACATTGCTGCAACAAACAGCTCCACCTGAGCTTTCTCTGCCTCCGCTTCATGTGGGGTGGCAAGGCCAAGCTTTATCTTTACTCCTCTACTATGATGTCCCTGTCCCATCGCTGTGTCCTGGGTCCCTCCATCTCAGGGAACTGGGTCCCAAGCCAGTGGTTTCTCGCCAGAAAGGGGTTAGAAGGTTCTTCCTAACCCGTGAGACCCAACTGCTGGTAACGCAGTGCCATTTAACTGCATCCCTGGTGTTTCATCACGTTTGTAGGAAGTTTCATCAGCTACCGGCGTTAGGGACAAAGTCTCCTTGAAACTTTTATATCTCCAAACACCACTGCAGCCGGAGTGACTAGAGGGGACTTTGCTCCTTTCTGCTGTGCTGGGATGATTCAGCTGAAAGGTAAAACCAGCCCCCTCCAGCCCATAAGTCTACAAAAAAGGCTGAAGGGGAGGTTCCTGCTGGTTGTGGTGGCTGGGTGGGCTCCTCTGGGCAGTGGAGTAATGAAACCTTCTCGCCAAGGCTTGGCAGTGGTGCCTTTTGCTGGTGCTATGCAAGACGCAGATCTCCCTTTTCCAGCCTCAGGCATAAGCCCATGCCTTGGCTTTTCCAGCAGGAACATTCCCGGCTTTGGCTTACCAGCCCCGTCACCTCCAAGGACACCCGTTGTTGACTCACCTATTGTAAATGGGACATAATTCCTGGAAACCGTCTCTGGCCCCTTCGGTCAGATTTGCAGAGTCATCTGCGGGGTTTCGTGTTACTAGAAGGGAGCAGTTTGTTTTGTGAACAAACATTTCTCCTCACCACCTCCTGCTTTCCCTTCCTTCTTTAGGGCTACCAAGATGCTGAGGGGACTGGAACACCGCTCTTATGGAGAAAGGCTGAAGGAACTGGGTGTCTTTAGTCTGGAAAAGAGACGGCTGAGGGGGGACCTTATCAATGCCTATAAATACTGACAGGGGGGGTGTCAGGAGGATGGGGCCAGGCTCTTTTCAGTGGTGCCCAGGGACAGGACAAGAGGGAACGGGCACAAACTTGAGCATGGGAAGTTCCCCCTAAACCTGAGGAGGAACTTCTTTCCCTTGAAGGTGGCAGAGCCCTGGCCCAGGCTGCCCAGGGAGGTGGGGGAGTCTCCGTCTCTGGAGACATCCCAAACCCGCCTGGAGGCGTTCCTGTGCCCCCTGCTCTGGGTGACCCTGCTCTGGCAGGGGGTGGGACTGGGGGATCTCCAGAGGGCCCTGCCAACCATACGATACCGTGATTCTTCACCAGATAGGGGTTGACCTGGCCTCTCCTTTGACCAAAGAGGCACTGGATTGTCCCAGTTTAAGGATACAGGTACCGTGTCTGGAAGGTCTCCTGGTAGGTCAATGTCTGTCCTCTCACTGCACCCCATGTTTGTGATCATATCAAAAATATATATTGCCATGTTTATAAGTTTTCAAGGCTTCTCGTGGCATTATCCATCCACTGGCTGTGGTGCAGATAAGGAGGGCTGTGGATGGAGTGACAGTGGGAAAACCCTGCTGGGTTCTCATCAGCTTGGAGGAGGAATTTTTCAGTGGAAATGTTTTGTCTGGAAAATGCCCGCCCATTGTAATGGAAACGGTTCATAGGAAGAGGTTTGTTTGGACAAAATTTCTGTTAAGTGTTTCTGGGGGAGGAAAACCAGGTTGGAAATGTTCCAAACCTTCCCACTCCCGTGATTTCAAAGTAACAGTGTTTTAACCTCCCCTTAGAAAAAAAACTATGAGAGCTTAGAAGCTTAAATTAAGAAATAATCAATTCATTAATAAATTAATGAACTTGCACAAAGTGAAAAGCCCGAAAACCTATGTGGGAACAGGCAGGTATTAGTTTCCAGCCAAAGCAAATGCTGTCTCTCCTTCAAGGTTATTTCCACCTCCAGAGGTGCAGGGAGACCTCTGAGCGGTTCTCTCTTGGGCAGAAGTTTTTCCTCCCCCAGGTTTTACACCACCTTAGTGAAGCTGCTGTAGAACGTCTACCGAGGACGGTCCCTGCCCTGTGATTTTAAGCAGGCTGCAGGGGACAAAGATGACGCGCCCGGGACCGGAGGATGGATGGTGACATCCCTTCCACCTGCTGCCGGGTCACCCGGAGGTGACTCCCCGGGGGCTGGATCTGGGTGTGCAGCCGAGCCGGGGAAGGTGCCACACAGCCCCCATGGCATTCCTGCCCCGTGCGAAACACAGCAAGTAGTTTTAAGGGGAAACCCAGCATTCTGGGCAGGCATTAAGGAGCATCGCCATATGGCCAAGGGTCTCAAAGCTCCTTGTCTGATACCAGGCACAATTTGCTCCTCTACTGAAGCCAGCAGTATCACTTCTAACAAGGAGAGAACTTTTCCAATCCATCCGCTCTTACATCCCAGCATCACACAGCTAATAACTGAGTTGGTTTCTATATTCTCCGCCTTTGACAAATCCTGTTATTACCATCACAGTGGCTCTAACCCACAGGCAACTTCTGTATTTCAAGGACAAACACTTTGGATTGGAGACACATTATTTTTAGGCGGTTGTCTGTTAGAAGCAGTGATGGTGTTGCACTCTCTATTCCTTTGACGGCTTTTCGGCTCCTCGCTCCTACGGTTGATCAGCAACACAAGAGGCGTCCCCACCAAGCAGGAAAAAACAACCTGTCACCCTTCGGAGCAGGAGACTGGTCCCTTCAGCCCACACTGGCGTGGGAAAGAGGAGTTAAAGCAGAATTATCACAAAGGAGCAGAACGATTACAACAGGGACAGGCACCATTTAGGTTGGAAAAGACCTTTAAGATGATGGAGTCCGGCTGTAAACCTAACACTGCCAAGTCCCCCACTAAACCACGTCCCTCAGCATGTGCTCCACGAGTCTCGCACATGGTCTTTGTATTTATATTGACGAGAGGAAAAAATTAAAACCAGCCAAGGAAAAAAAATACCTTTGAGGAAAATAACGTCCTGTACATTTAAATGTTCTGCCTTTACACTTATTTGACAAAAATCGCTTGCTACAAACCGCCTCAGCATCGCAGCCCTCACCAGAAACGCTCCTTTTGTTAACCAGGAAACAGGTTCTTTTATTCCAGCGCCATCAAATAAACCCTGTAAACCTGGTACGGCCGCATTTTTCCCAGCAACGTGACTCCTGCCACCCCTGAATTTAAAGGCTGAGCTTTCTGATGGCAGCTGCTGGACATTTGAACCCTCTGGTACCCCAAATCGCCCCCCCCCCTCAGCACCGCTTTTCCCTCCCCGGGGGGGCGAGCGGAGCATCTCACCTCGGAACAGCACGCAGCCGCAGAGCCAGAGGAGCGGATGGACGGACGGAGCCAGCATCTTCTCGGTGGCTTGTGGCTCTGCAGCCCCGCGGAGGCTCTGGCCATCCCGGGAGGGGACGAGAGGGCGAGGAGCGATTTGCCTGCCCGGGCTGACTCTCACAGAGCTTCCTGTTAAAGAATAGAAGGAAACGGGCTGAATCCACAGGGGAACTGTGTTTTTTAGCCCATTATGGTCGGAGAGGATGTGAGACATCGCTTACCGACGGCAAAGGAAACCTCACCATCAGTTTGTTGGGGGGATTCGGCTCTCACAGAGGAGGGGGATCAGCGGCACAGTGGACCTGCCTTGCTTGGGCTTTTTTTTTTTGGGCTTCTTTATGGGTTTTTTTTTGGGGAGATGCTACGTTTGTGATGAGGATGCGCACCTCAGGTCCAATCCCCTCAGCGTCAGCCCCGAGGGCTGCAGGCGGCGTTTGTCCTTCCTGGGCGAGGAGCTGCTGGAGGAGCCTGTCCTCCCCTCCCACCTGCCAGGGGGTTTCTTAGCACCTCCGGGAGGGATGTGGAAATATTTCCTCCTCCTTTGGCTGGGGAAACCCAGCAGCTGGTGCTACCCTGTCCCCCACGCCTCCCTGTGCAGCTCCAGTGAGGGCACTGGGACGTGCTGGTTTTGGGACGCTGGTTTTCAGGTGGCAGCAGCATCCTTCCCCACAGGACACGCGGCACACGGCAGGCTTTCACTCATCCCAACCCCAGCTCCTTGGCAAGGGGAGGAACTGGAAAATTGGGCCGGTTCTGCCCCCAATCCAGCCCAAGGGGTTTGGGGTGGCCGGTTTCTTGGCCCCAACCTTGCGATGCACTTGTCTGTGCACACCCTGTCCGTCTGTCCGTCCCCTGCTGGCATCGTTTGAACTTCAGAGGCAATAAGTTGCCCTGTGCTGGATGTGACCAGGGGTTTGTGGAGGGAAAGGAAGGGTCTTAGTGTCCCTGCATGGGAAAGACTCCCGTGGCCTCCCATCTCCATAGTACTGCGTTCAGTTTTGGGCCCCTCACTCCAAGAAGGACATTGAGNAGGGTTCAGGATGCAAATCCATGGGATTGTGGCATTGTCACCCCCTCTGGGAGCCCAGTCCGATCCACATGCCGGACACGGTAATACCATGCTGGGGTGGTGGGAACCTGCAGGAGCTCACCTGGGCCCCAGAGGGAAGCTCGTGGTCCAGCCCAGCCTCTCGTCACAACCCCGTCCCCGATTCCTGGCTTGGCTGAGGACGGCAGAGCTGCTCCTTCCCTGCATGGAGCGCATCTTACACCCCCGGCAAGGGCCTTGCTTTCCACGTCTGGGAGAAAGCAGCAGGAAGGGAGGGAGAAATGTCCTGGGCACCACGTGGCTCCATACATTTCAGTGGGTCTCTTCAAACACCTCTGAAAACCCGAGGAAACCGTCAGGCCAAAAGCTGCCCGCTCCAAACGGCAGCCCCTTGGGTTTTACCAACCCTGGGTGAGCAGCAGCCTCCCCCCCCCATCTCTCCTCTCCCTTGCACAGATGTGATGCTCAGAGATTACGCCGTAGATTAAGGGTTTACCGAATCCTGAAACGAGTGCAAATTCCCAGAAGCTCTAACGTGCAGCCAGATCTCTTCTGGAGACTCGGCTGGATGGGGGAAGAGGCATTTCCCACCCCGTCGTCCCCATGTGCAGGAAAGACGGAGCCCAAATACTCACCCCAGCTCGTCTGCTGAGAGCCCCCAGGTGAGAGCAGTGCTGTTTTTGGGATGAAAAGACGGGGAGATGTGTTTCCTAACAGCTTTGCAGACATAAAGCTCTGGAAGATCCATCTTTTCTCCTCTGAGATGTGCTCAGGGTCACCCCAGCTGGCAGAGGATCCGACTGCCCGGCATCCCTGGACCGGGGGGACGGTACCCGTCTGTGCGTGGGGGAAAATGCCACCGGACTCGAGGGCATCCCTGTGGGTATGAGGGGAGGGATGTGTGAGCACCGACCTGGCTACTGCCTGCGACCCCCAGCGGGTCCCAGGGTCCGGACCTTCAAAACACCTTCAGTGGGACCCCACGGCGCTGCTGGTGGATGGTCCTCCCGCGGCAGTGGGCCCCCCCACCAGAGAACATCAGCCCTTGGGGCAAGGGTCTTCCCAGCCCCTGGATACGCTTCGCGGGGCTGTGCGGAGAGCTCTCCTGCAGAAGGGTGACTTTTTTATTTATTTATTTTTTCACACCCATTTCTTAACTGCATCAAATTTTAACGCCGGTTGGGTAGAAGGAGGGAAGTTTCCTGCCGTTGGGCGGCCGGGGGGTTGCGTGCGTGCAGCCGAAGGGGCGGTGGGTGCTTTCTCCCCGAACAAAAGGGCGCTTGTCTCCCAGCGGGGAGAGAGGAAGGGTTTTTTTTTTTCCGGCGAGGGTGCGTGTCAGCGAGGGAGGGGGCGGTGGCGGTGATGTGGCACCGGGCGAGGTAAGGGAGCACCTCTCCTGCCCGCCGGGATGAGCGGGCGCTTCCTCCTAGGCCCCGGGGAATCCCGGAGGGGTGCGGGGCCGAGGCGTGACGTGGCATCCTGCGAGGTGAGTCCGGCTGCACCTACGCCAGAGAACCATCCCGCAGGTTCTTCTGCTGGTCCTGCCCTCGGCTGCCCGGCCTCGCCGCTGGAGAGGATGATTCCCAGGCGGCAGGGACGCCCAGGTACCCCCGCGGGGCTGGGGAGGGCTCTGCCTCCCACTTCTTCCCCCCCTTCCTGCTCCCACCCGTGCTGGCTCCCGTAGGATTTTTGTGGCTGCGGTGAGGGATGCCTCGGTGGGGTTTTTGGTGGGGTTGGGACCCCCAGGGAGGTCCCCGTGGGGTTTGGTCTCGGGTTAGCACCGTGGGGCTGGGGGCCAAAGGGAAGGTGGAGGGCTCCCCACCAGGGAGGAAGGGGTAGCGGGGAGGGAACAGCCCCACGCCAAAGCTGTCCGGGACGCGGGGGTGCGGGGCATTGCCTCCCCAGCTGGAGGTGTCTGAGGCACCACCCTGCAATCCCAGATATAAGCACCAAAATTTACCCTGCCCTGAGGGAGGGAGCACTTGCGGGACCGCCCCATCCCCCGGCGGATACAAGCTGAAGCGGGAGCTGCCGAGTGGAGGGCAGGAGACGAGGACACCGGGTGGCTTCTGCTCGGTGGTCACCCCTTTCCACCTCGCGTTCCCTGCCCCAGGTCAGCCTGCTCAGCCATGAACGCCTCTGCCCCCAGCAGCCAGATGAGACAGCCTGCGGAGCCGCAGGACGCCCCCGCCTTCACCCCCGTCTCCATTGTCCGGAGCGTGACGAAGAAATCCGATGCCCTGCCCGTGATCTCAGTGATCGTGGTCATCTTCGTCCTCTTGGCTGTCTTCATCATCCTCGTGGTGCACTACGGGCCTCAGCTCCGCACTGTCCAGATCACCCTCTACCACGAGCCCATGCCGCAGGACCTGGACAATGGGGTGCACCTCACGGACTGGAAGAAGCTGGGATCCCAGAAGAAGCCGCCTGCCCAGCCGTGCCAGCAGGAGCTGGGCGGCGTGGACGCGGCCGGCATGAGCTGCCAGTGCTCCTGCAGGCATCACCTTCCCTGCGGGAGCGCTGAGCCCAACGTCATCGAGATCACCTACCTGTGACAAGGCGGTGGGCCACCTGGGCAGGACTCAAGGGACATTTTTCCCCCAGGAAAACTAGTGACTGGGATGTTAGCTTAGCCTGAGACTCAGCAGTTCCCGCGCGCCGAGGTTTTAGCTCCCCAGGATTGTGTCTCTCCCCAGGTAGGCTCGGGCAGGAGACTGAATGTCACGGCGGTGACCCACCATCAGCCCCCAAAAGTCCAGCCCAGGGGGTGCAACTGTCCCCAAGCAAGAGCCGGGCCCTCAGCCCAGGCTCTGGGGCTGGGTCAGCCTACGTGGGACAGCCTTTGCACCTCTCCGGGTTTTTCTTGCCCCGGTTTTAGCTGTGCCACGCTGCCTGGGAGTGCCCGGGAGAGCTGCCTCGGGTCTTGCTCCAGCTGAGGTGCGCTGGGCGTACGTTCGGGCTCTTGGCAGGAGCTGGAAGTTGCATCATCTGGAATCGCTTTCCAGATTAAAGGTGTTTCTACACGCATGGTGTCCTCATTATGCCCTTTATACGGCAGAGAAAAGCCCCCAGCCCCTCTTCTCCTCCGTGCCGCAGGCCCGTTCCCTCCAGTGTTGGAGGGCTGAAACACTGTCCTCCCCCTGCCAGCCCCGGAAAGGAGGCAAACGGCCAGAGGAGAGGAGGCACCACCTCAACCTTGGTGTTTCAGCGGTGGAGCCGGCAGCAGAGAGTGTGTCTGGTCCCACCGTGGAGGTGGGTGAGAGAAGAGAGGTGACGCGGCAGAGGTGATAATGGCACATCACCCCCTCCTTGCTGTTGGATGAACATCTCCAGATGTTGGCACTGGTGGAGAAAGCCGTGCATCTCCGGGCAGAGCCTGCAGCATCTCCGGGCAGAGCCTGCAGCATCTCCCTGCCTGATGACAGGGATGGGGAGACCTGAGGTCCTCTTCGTTGTTGTCGTCTTCGCTGTCCCCAGCGCTGTCTGCTGTCCCTGTGCCAAGGGATGCTCCACGCGGGGACCTGGGCACTCGGATGGTTTCAGCATTGGAAGAGCAGGGCCCGTCCCAGCTGAGGAGGGAGCTACGGTGGGGTCGGCGTAGCCAGCAATGTTGGGATGGATGTTGATGTGCTCGGTCACCCTGGGCAGAAGCTTGTTGAGGTGGCACAGAGGGAGCAGAAGGAGGGGTGAAACTTCATCTGAAACTCTTGGTGGTAACAGGCCATGGTGACCTGCTCAGCCCTGGGAGTCTTTCTGCTGCTGAAGGTGCTGGGCATTGCTTTGGACAAGAAATTGATTTCAGTTTCTCCTCATTCGGTGGAGGCTGGACATCCAAGCCTGTCTTCAGTGCGTGGGCTTGGAGGACAGTCCCTGGAGAGGGAGTGCAGCCTCTGGGATCACCCTCGAGGTCTGATTTTGCCAAATAGTCCCAGGAGTCAAAATATGGTTCCTGCCTCTCCCCATCCCAAAACAGAAAAGCCAGATCCGTGTCCGCCGTAAGCCACATCCGCGGCACAGACACCCCTGTGCACTGTTGGACAAGAAACAGGATCTTTTACCTGTTCCTCCGTGTGCTGGGGGTATTTCTGACATGGCAGGTGCTCCAGCATCCTTCCTCTCCCTTATTTCCAGCTTCTTTTCTCACTTATTTTAAAGCAAAGTAGTGATTGGACCTGCTGGAAAATTTTAGTCTTTACAATAAACGTAATTTATATTACTTTTCTGGGGGATTGTCTTCCATTTTGATGTTTTCCCTTTTGTTTTCCAGAGGCGATAGTGCGTTATCAGCATTCCCGTGCCTGTGTTAGAGGAGATAAGGTCTGTCACTGGAATAGAAAACCGCTGAGAGTCCCGTCTCCCTTCACGTGCCTGCGTTGGGCTGATTTTCCATAGAACCATAGAATGCGTTGGGTTGGAAGGGACCTTTGAAGGTCACCTAGTCCACCCCCCCTGCAGCAAGCAGGGACACTTTTAACTAGATCAGAGTTTTATATGGCATTTTTATTTGTCCCTAATTAACAAGCACCACCTGAAGAGCTAACCACCTTCTAGGGACACCTCTTTAAATCACGGATGTGGGTTGTGATAATCCAAAGTGTCACCCACGCCGAGGGTGAGGGCTCGGTCTGGGAGCTTAAGAGAAGGTTTTAGGACCATTTCACGGTACCCAGGTACCCACCGTGGTACCCGGGATGGCTGCTCCGCGTCTCGGGGACACCAGCTGGGCACTGAGGTGGTGTCACCCGTCCTGGGTGAACTGACAGAGGTGTCACCAGGCTTTCGTGGCTGTGAGGTTTCGGGTCAGGGAGCTGCTCGGTCCCATTCAAAGTCTTCAGCTGGAGAAACGGGAGCCTTCGTGGCAGCTCCCACTGGAGCCCCACAGCAACAGGGAAACATTGCGTTTGCAAAGAAAAGATTTAAAATGTCTAACTATTAATAAAGAGAAAGATAAAATGGGTGTTTATTACTAAAAGTCATTGATTTGCAGCCGCTGGGGACTCGTAAAGCTCTGATTTGTGTCCCAGCGTGCTGTGGCCTAGATCTATCACTTCACAGCGGAAGAGCCGGGGAAACCCCACCGTTGCCAAACGCTTTGCCATCATTCAGATATTTCAGGTTGTCAAACTAAAAGCAAATAAAACTGTCAGTGAACGCTGGTGCCGATGGGGCTCCAGCATCCCCCCTGTTGGTCCTGTGCTCTGATCCTTCCAGCCCAGTCCTCCTCCTGTAAGACTTTTTCTGGAAAGACAGAGTATTGAAATTCTGGCCTTTAGTGTTTTTTTTTCCCCCCCCCCGCCATGTATTTCATTTGCAAACAGATATTTAGATATAACATTTTGAAATACAGGAAAAATAATTATACTCATAATAGCAAAGTGGACCCTATTAGCAAGCGACAATCTTTTGCCAGCTTTCCCCTCCAGAAGGACACCAAGGGTTATGTCCCAGCACTGCTTCTCACCGCTTTCTCCTACACAATAAAATGCCATTTTTTACAGATTCTCCTCTTTTATATTTGGCCAACTCCACTGCTATCCGCTCATAGGATTGCTCTTTGTAGCGCAAGGCTTTATAAAATACATTAGGGGTCTGGAGCGGCAGGGGCTGCGCATGCAAATTACCATAACATTATCATTCTCTATTCAAACACCGAGCTTGTTCCAATTTATTTCCCTTATAACTTTCTTCCCCTCCTTAACAATAATCTTTTTGTGAATGCGGAGCAACAATAACTCTCCTTATCACACCCTCTACACGGGGGGAGCTCCTGGAGCACAGCAAGCAGGAGCTGACGGAGACTTTGCGCTCGGCTGCCTTTTTCTGGAAGCCGGTTTCCTGCCTTAGGAAGCTTTTTAAAAGTTGCTGCATCACCTCTTAGCTCTGCCCTGATTAGGAATTGCCTTCACCTCCTTTT
>VXBO01009212.1:31278-50362 GCA_013400135.1 Rhinoptilus africanus
GGACAAGAGGAAATGGCCTCAGGTTGCTCCAGGGGAGGTTTAGGATGGATATTGGGGGAAATTTCTTCACTGAAAGGGTTATCAAGCATCGGAACAGGCTGCCCAGGGCAGTGGTGGAGTCGCCATCCCTGGAGGTATTTAAAAGCCGGGCAGACGTGGTGCTGAGGGACACGGGGTAGTGGTGGGTTTGGGCAGTGTTGGGTCGATGGTTGGACTCGATGATCTGAAAAGTCCCTTCCAACCAAAACATTTCTATGGTTCTGAGTCTTCGCTGTGATGTCAGATGAGGTCCTGAGTAACCAGCCCAAAAGGGACCTGATGAGGTGGGTGGCTGGACCAGGTGGCACCTGGAGGTCACTTCCAGCCAGTGTCACCCGATTTTATGGAGAAGATGAGCACGGGGAGAGGCAGAGCCCCCTGAGAGAAGGTCCATCCCCCTGCTGCAGATGTGTGTACTCGCTGAATCATTCCCTTCCTCCTGAGAAAGGTCCCCCCAGAGCACCCCCAGTCCCTGCAGGCGGCTCCTGCGCCACCTCGCCCATCCACACCCAGCTCCTAAAACATCTAATGCACAGAGACGGATTAAGAAAACATACTCTTTTTCCCGCTGAGAAGGGAGTGAAACCTCTAGAGAAGCAAAGCCTGTTGCTGAAGGGCTGAAAATGGAGACAGTTGAGGGGGAAAAAGCCCACGATCCCTGGTGTAAGGGCCCCGGCTGGTGAGAAGCCGCCCTGCTTTTGCTTCCTCCATCTACACTCGCAGCCGTCTTCCTGCTGAGGATGGTGCTCCGTGGGACGGAGCCGAGCCTGGATGAGAGCGTCCCACCCTGGGGTGCACCCTGCTGTCTACGGCCTCTGTGTCCTGCCCCACAGACCCCATCTCCCACCCCACGGAGCGGCTGCGGAGCAGAGATGACACCAAGTCCCGCTTCCCTGAACCCACAGGGTATGGGAAGCCCTGAGCACCCTAATGAGGCCGAATCTTGGTACGTCTTTAGTCTTACTCATTTTGAACTCTTCTCCTTCGGATGCTTTTCATTATTAGATTTGGAAAAAAAAAAACCCCACAAAAAAAAAAAGAAAGGAAAATTCTCTTCCCTTCTCATTTCGTCTGTTGCCCGATGCACCCTGCTGGCGACGCGCAGCACGGCTCGTGCTTCCCAGCTCACACCAAGCCACCCCAAAACGTACAAACAAAATCTGAAGACCTCCAGCTGCGCAGCAGAGCTCGAAATAACCTGGTTGGGCCGCTCTCGGCGGGCGTGTGGTGCCTCGAGTGCGGGTCTGCACCCCTGGGAGGTTGGGGTGTCCCCGCTGCCTTCCTCCGGAGCCTGGAGAGCAGCTGAGCTTCGGAGGAGCCGGATTTTCACACCAGTAAATAGCATTTGCGTCTGCTGCAGGCACTAATGGCATCAGGCAGAAGCTGATGGATGCTACCGCAATAATTGAGCGTAACTGATGCTCTTTCTGAGCTTTAAATGAAAGGTTTTAGGTGCAGCCGAGCTGCTGGGGGGGGGATATTGTATGTTCATAGGCACAACGCTGTCTGTGAAGGTCTTGGAGAACCTGCACGTTGGAAACCGGCCTGTGTGTGCACCGGGAAGGGTAGGAGCTGTACTTCTTACCCATCTTACTGTACTGTGCGTGCTTCTGGCAAGTCTCGGCTCCGCTCTGTTTTTCTCCTCTATTTTCTTTGCGAGCATTACCTCGCATCTTCCGCCGAAAGGCGGCTGGCGGGGTTTGCAGCTCAGCAATGCTATCGCAGCGTCCTGCAGCCGTCCTCCCTGCGAGCTGCTGGTGTCCTGATGGCTCGGGGCCACGGGTCTGGTCTACAGGGATTTATTCCTGAAGCATCAGTAGTAATTAATGCATTGGCTCCTCCAGTTCCTCTTCTCCTGGGCATCTGACACCGGTATCCGCACAGCCGGACTGGGGACAGCCCAGCTGGTGGTGGGGGACGGTGCTAGGAGAGGGTCACAGCCCTCGCCTCGGTGGCTGTGACTTCTCCCAGCCCCGGGACTGTCACATCAGCCTGTCCCTATGGTGGCTGAGCAAACCGCTCCTCAAAATCCCATCTGCCGCCCTGCCTTTGGGGAGAAAAAGGAGGAGTTTGGGGCTGCAGCAGCCTAAGGGGGCGTCATCCCTCCGGCTGGTGGCTGCACTGAACGGGGTCCAGCACACGTGGGTGCTGGTGTTGGGTTAAATGTGGGACACTTGGTGAGGTTGGCTTGCTCTGCAGGAGGTTTGGGAGGCGAGGGGAAGAAGGATACGTCTTGCAGGGCTCTTTGGGGAACCCCCGCAGTTCTCCGGCACAATATTTATTTCCTTTCCTTGTTGATATTTCAGTGTGGTTCTTCTGTTCCTCTCCGTCCCTGAGAAGGAAAGGCATAAAAAAAGGGAGATGGCAGGATGAAAATACCCCCCTGCCCCCCCCGCAGAAGGAAATAGCCTTCCCACCACCTCCCAGCCCCAAAGCAGGGCACGGGCTGGGAGACATCCGCTTCTCCGTCCGCAGCTCGGCGGGCAGCCGGCGAGCGGGAGAGCATCCCTCCGGGAGAGCCCGCGGGATGCCTTCGCTCAGCTGAGGAGGAAGCGAGAGCACAAAGCGGGGAAATGACTTGGCAAAGGTCACCCGGAGCTGGGGCCGAGCCCAGGAACAGCACTGGGTCTCCTGCGCCGTCCCTTCCTCCCGCTGTGCCGAGTGGCGGCACCGACCCACCTGGGGCGAAAGGGCTGGTCGGCGCTGGGCTGGTTCTGCTTTTGCTGTTCATTGTGGCATTAAAACTTACGATAATAAAGAAAAAGGATGGGAGCAGGGATGCTGGCGATGGAGACCCTCAACTGGGCAAATCAGCTGTGAGGGGAGCGGGGACGGATGGGAATAGGATGGGGTATGGGGGTATCAAGGCTGGAAAAGCAGCAGCAGAGGGGCAAGCACATGGGACACTAACGGCAGCCGCAGGGCTGCTGGAGGCTGCCTGGTAGATGTGGGGGCCAAACCAAAGGTGATGTGGATAATGGGACTCAAACCCCACCATGAGGATGCTCTGCTTTCCGTAATGGCCAGGGAAACTTCTGCAGTGACTCTCCTGAATGCCCTCGATCACCTCCAGACCCAAAACGCAGCCCGGCTTGGGGTAACGGGGCTGCCCATCCTGCTTAGGAGGGATACACGGAACACCTCCAGGCTGTGCTGGGCTGGCCGGGGGGTGGGTGGTACGGCTGTGCCGGGGTCAGGGCTAAAATAAGGCAAAGAAGGGATTTGCGGTGCCAAATCGGCCCTGGGAGAGCAGTTACCCTGGGGGTACCTATCCCCAAGCTGGGTATAGAGCACGTGCCAAGATGGGGGGAGGTGGCCAGGACAGAGGTAGGGGATGGGGAGAGGCCGGACAGGACACAGCTCACATCTGCCAGAGGCTCCTTTCTCCCCTCCTGCCCACCCACCCCTCTTTGACGTGGCAGCTCTCCCAGTGATTCATTGGGTCACTTTGGTGTGTCCAGATGAAAATGAAGCGGTGACGTAATCAAAAGCCCTACGTCGGAAAAGGTGACAAAACATTTGAGGGGCAAAACATTTTTGAGGAGCAGGGATTTACGCAAAATGAAAATAAATCAAAGCCAGCCAGGGGTCGGAGAGCGCGGGGAAACAAGTCTTTGGGTTAACGCAGGAGCAGAAGCCCGTCATCGCTGGCCCTCGCAGACGTCTGCCTTAAGCAATGCGTGAGGCTCTGCAGAGGGGTCGGGGACCCTCTGCAGGAGTGGTGCCGTCTGTAAAGCGCGTTTTGCAGGTGACAGCAGGCAGCGGTGGTGGTCCCTGCAGGTTGGAAACCCAGGGCCCTTCCACACCCCCCAGGAGCCCCCACCCCGCCCAGGCATTGTACCAGCCCGGTCCTCCCTTTTCCTGTAGGTGGGGTTTCCATAGGAAACACGGCTGGTCCACCTCCTGGCCCCGACCCGGCCGGCCGGACGCTGCTCCCCGGCTGAAGCTGCGGTGGTGACGGTCCCCTCTGCTCCAGGCTGAGCGTTTCGGCCCGGGGAGCAGCGGGCTCTCCCGGCTGTCCCCCGGCGATGGCGGGGCGGGCGACAACTGCTGGGCTCACTTGCCGTTTCTCCTTCTTTCCAACTGGTGGCTGGCGCCTATGGGACTTGGGGATGGGAGAGGATGCCGAGGACTTGCTATCGCCCTAAGGACCGTTTGGGGATGCGGCGGCAGGCGGCCAAGTCCGCGGTGGCATGCTGGGGGAGCGGGGCGGTGGGCTTCGCCAGCAGCATGCTGCTGCTGAGCCGCTCCGCTCTCCATCTCCCCACCCTGTGGTGGTACCTCTTCCTCTCTGCCGATGCCCAGGAGGTGGCCACGTTCACGGTGCAGTACCGGGTGTTCGAAGAAGTGCCGCCGGGAACGGTGATAGGGACGCTGGCCGAGCACTTTGAGGGGGGGGAGAGCGGGGAAGCAGCGGATGCCTTCCAGCTGATGGAGACCCCCGGCAGGTTCCCGCTGCACGTGGGGAGCGGGGACGGGGTGCTCAGCACGGCCGGGCGGGTGGACAGGGAGCAGCTGTGCCGGCACAGCGATCCCTGCTGGGTCTCGTTTGACGTGCTGGCTGCCCGAAACCTGGCTCTGATTCATGTGGAAGTTCAAGTGCTGGACATCAATGACAACGCGCCGCGGTTCCCCACGCCCGAGCTGGAGCTGGAGATGTCAGAGAGCGCATCCCTGCGGACACGGATCCCACTGGATCGAGCCCTGGATGCTGACGCCGGCCCCAACTCCCGCTGCTCCTATACCCTCTCCCCCTGTGAGCACTTTGCTCTGGAGGTCGTCTCCGGCTCTGATGGGATGAGACATGCAGAGCTCGTCGTGGTTAAAGAAGTGGACCGGGAGCTGCACTCTTCCTTCGACCTCGTGCTGACGGCCACTGACCATGGGGAGCCCCCAAAATCAGGTACCGCTTTAATTAAAGTCATCGTCCTTGACTCCAATGATAACAGCCCCGTCTTTGCAGAGAGCTCTTTGACAGTGGAGGTTTGGGAGGATGCTCTGCCTGGGACCCTCCTGGTGACAGTCACAGCCACTGACCCCGACCAGGGTCCCAATGGGGAGATCGAGTACAGCCTGAGCAAGCACGCGCCCCCGGAGGTGCTGAGCACCTTCGGCATCAACACCCGCACAGGCAGCATCCTCCTGAAGCACCCGCTGGATTACGAGGAAACACACGCCTACGAGCTGGATGTGCAAGCCCGGGACCTGGGTGCCAACCCCATCCCAGCACACTGCAAGATCCTGGTCAAAGTCCTGGACATCAACGACAACGCTCCTGACGTCCACGTCACCTGGGCCGCGCGAGTGCCTGTCCTCTCCGAAGCCCTCCCCAAAGACAGCTTCGTGGCTCTGGTGACAGCCAGCGACCCTGATTCGGGGAGCAACGGGCAAGTGCATTGCTCCCTCAGCCAAGGCGACGAGCACTTCAGGCTGAAGAGGACCAACAGCCACAGCTACGTGCTGATGACCAACGCCGCGCTGGACAGGGAGCTGCGTGCCGAGTACAACCTGACGTTGGTGGTGCGGGACCGGGGCGACCTCTCCTTGGCCGTGCTGAAGCATCTCACCATCTGCATCAGCGACGTCAACGACAACGCCCCCTCCTTCGAGAAGGCCGCCTACGAGGCTGCTGTTGCCGAGAACAGCAAAGCACCTGCCTTCCTGCTCACCGTCCGTGCCACCGACCCTGACCTGGGTTTCAACGGGAAAATCACCTACAGCATCTCAGACTCCTCTGCTTCAGGTCTGGTCTCGGTCGACCCCACCACTGGGGATGTTTTTGCCCTCCAAGCTTTCGATTATGAGCAGGTGAAGAGTCTGGAGTTCTTGGTGACTGCGGAGGATGGTGGTCACCCCAAGCTGGCATCCAACGTCTCCATCAGGCTGGCTGTGCTGGATGGGAATGACAACGCACCCGTCATCACCACGCCGGCGCTGGTGGGAGGCGCAGCCACCCTCTCCGTCCTGGTCAATGTGGAGACGGGGTGCTGCTGGGTGGTGCCTGGAAACGGGAGCACCCAAGGGAGTGCAGCGGTGGCCAATGCAACACTCGTGTCGTGTGCCAGCGCTCCCTTCCTCTTCACCATCGCAGCCAGGGATGCGGACTCTGGCATCAACGGGGCTCTCCGATATGATCTGGTGGGTGGGGATGATGCTGGGCTCTTCATCTTGGACCCTCTCCTGGGGCAGGTCTTCCTCAACGCCAGCAATGCCAGCAGCCTTGCTGGCAGCGAGCGGGAGCTGGTGGTGCGGGTGAGCGATGAGGGGGACATCCCCCTGCACACGCTGGCCCGGGTTCGCTTAGTTTTTCGGCGTCACGGGGCATTCTCCAAAATCTCAGCCCAGGATCCTGGGTGGCTCAGCCCATCCGTGGTGGTCGGTATCTGCCTGGCCGCCCTCCTGGGCGGGTGCCTTCTCCTTTTGGCTTTAACCCTGTCTTTGCGTAAGAAGGAGAAGAAGGACGGCATGGCCTACAACTGCAGGGAGGCAGAGGATGCCCGCAGGCAGCAGCAGCTCAAGAAGCCCCACAGGCAGATCCAGAAGACGGACATCCACCTCGTCCCGCTGCTCCGGGGCCGGCCCCGGGAGGCTGAACCCCCCCGTCCCTGCCAGGAGGATCTAGCTGGCACAGCCGCCCCAGCAGCGGGGGGGTCCCCGCAGCCTCCCCTCCACCTCACCCCAACTCTCTACAGGACCCTGAGAAACCAGAGGGTCCAAAAGGACTCAGAGGAGCCGCAGGGGACCTTCACCCTGCCCATCCTGCAGCGCCAGCCCCACAGGCCAAAAAATTTGGTGAAAGAGGCTGTGAGCCCCCTGGATGCCCCACCCCATTGCAAGAGCTTGGTGAAGCCACCACAGGGGTCTGCGGGAGAGCCCCTCTTGCCACCCAACCAGCCTGTGGGTGCTGGGGGAACTGGGCAGCCCCAGCCCCACCAGCACATCCTCAGGAGCCTGGTCCGGCTGTCGCTGGTGGCACTGGCGGAGCAGAGCCCCACGGGGGAGTTCGCGATGGAGTCGCCCCCGGTGCAGGTAGGAGATGCTCTGCGTGGTGTTGGAGGGGTGGACACCCCTCTCGCTCCCCCCCAGGTCCTTCCTCGCCCAGGTCTTGCACACCCTGCGGTGGTGGGAAGGTGCAACCTGGTGGACTTTTCTTGGTCTCTTCTCCCAGCGCTGGGCAGCGGTGCCCCAGCAGGAGGGGTTGGGTAGGATGAACGGCCACCACCCCATGGCCAGGGTCCCCCCACACCCACCAGGACACCCTGGGAGCTGGGGGTGGAGGACGGCTGTCACGGGGAGAAGGGGACAACCCTGTGCTCGTTTCCCGAGGGGAGGGTGCGGGCAGGGAACAGTGGGCAGAGAGGGCGCAGGGGAAGCGCTGGGGCCAGGTGGGCTGTGCGGCCGCTTGTTTTCCCCCCACCCCCGGCGTGGGGATGCTGAACCATCTGCAGGAGGAGGAAACGCTATAAAAAGGCCCCTGGGGGGTTGGTTCGGAGGGGACGTCCTGGCAGGAAGCAGCTTGAGTGGCCACCGCCGGGGCTCAACAGGCTTTTCCTGCCTTACAGCAAATCTCCCAGCTGCTCTCCCTGCTGCACCAGGGCCAGTTCCAGCCCAAAACAAACCACAGGGGAAACAAGTACACGGCCAAGAATGGCAGCAGGTAAGGCCGGCTCTCAGCCCTTCCCTTCCCCACGCCCCATTGTCCTGCGTCTCTGCTGCCTCTGCCCCAGCCCCACTGGCCCAAGAGCCTCCAAGGGCAGGAGACACCAGGGCAGCAGACACCCGAGGCAAAACCTCGTCGCCGGTTTTGCCGACCTGAGTTGGGGAGGTAGGTCCTGCCATCAGGGGATGGCTGTGCTCCTCCGGTCCTGGCTCCCCACTGGTATCCGGCGACCTCCTAGGGCTGCTCTTTGCCTCCTTCCATACTCACCTGAGCTCCTCCACGGCCACTCACCATCTGCCTTGTCCTTGCCAGGGGAACACCGGTGTGCTCAAGCGCGATGGGAAGGTGAACCTGTGAGCACAGAGGGTCCCAGCTTGGGAGGCAGCAGCAGCACAAGGATGCGTTTTCTTGCAGCTCTGGGGACCTGCTCAGAGGTGCTGCTGCCTGTTGACATGAGTTTGGGGCATCTGTCCCTGGGCCAAGAGGGAGGCGCTGCTAACAGGGATGGGAAGGACTGAGACATCCCAGCTCTGAGCGGAAGGTGTTCCCAGAGACAAACTTTATGGTGATCCCATTAAATGACGCTATTTGACATCTCTGGGTGAACGCTCCGGGGGATGCCAGGGCTTTATCACTGCTTCGTCGTGCCCTCCCTGTCCCCACCTACCCAGGCCATGGGCAGACACAGCTTTCTCCACCTTTCTCATCACCACCTCCATCTGGAGAGGGAGGGAGAGCGGCTCTGGGGCCGCAGGGGCAGGGCTGGGCTGCTTCTCGCCTGGTCCAGCACGAGGGCAGCTCCTCCGAATTCACGGGGGAGAGCCAGCAGCTCCCTGTTTGTGCAGGATCTCCCTGCAGAAGGTTAAAACCAGACAATGCCCACGTCCCAGCTCTGGGAAAAAGACAACGACCTTCAAAGTAATCAAATCGGGGCAGGGTCATGGTGAGAGTTAAGTGTGACCTGAGTGTTTTGGCCCCCCCGCAGGGCTGCGGGGCTGGATGCTGACTGCCTGAGCACGAAGGACAGCGGGCACGGGGAGAGCGAGGCGGAGGACCGCGATTCGGAGAGCGGGTTTGAGCTCTCCGTGCAGCAGCTGGTGGGAGAAGAGCTGGAGACCCTCCTGGAGCCGCAGGCAGGTGAGGTGGCCTCGCTACTGGGAGCACGCTGGGGCTGGCGGGGGGGTCCAGCAGTGGGATCTCCTCAAATAACACACTAAGCCCATTCAGAGGAGAAAACCGGCTGGCGTGCAGCAAGCCAGGGGACAGTCATCTCCTAGGGTGGCTCTGACAGTGGCAGATGCTTGGGACAGCGTGTATGGACCATCCTATGCTGCTGGTACCAGGGAGTTTACAGCAAAAGGACTTGCTGAGCTTCACGTTGGATTTTTTCATGTGTTTAATCGCCCCTTCCTCCCATGGATGTATCTTCCATGGTTGAGCTGATATGGGAGGTGCACCTCTGTTGCTGCATTGAGGTGAAGTCCAGTGTAACTATGCACCATGTGAACCGCGTCCCACGCTGACCCGAGCCCCTTCGTTTCATGGTCTCCTAGTCCATGCAGAGTGAGGAAGGTGAAGAGTCGTCCTAGTCAAGCCCCTTAAAATGCTATATACCCTTTGAGCTCCATCAGGCTCCTATTTCCTACCAGGCTGCACCAGTCCAGTCTCATGTCCTGTGACCAACCTGTCACTAATTTTAGTTTTTAATCTTCATTGAGATGTGGTGACCAGAATTGCGGGCTGCTTTTAGGATACACCTACCCTGCTGGTATAAGGAGGTCTTCTGCTTTGTCCTGCCCAAGCTCCATGCTGAGCTGTTACCAAATTGCCCATGGTGATTCCTAAACACGCTCTCTGCGTGGTGGGAGCGTCACCAATCCATGATGCGTGGCTCCCCATGACAATTACCCAACACAGAAATCCACCAGCCACTTCTTGCTCATGGCGCTCCGTACTATTAGGTCCTTCAGCAATCCCCCTCTCTGCTTTTATGTCGTTGGGTGTTTTAGTGGAGTCAACACCAACATCCACCTCTCCATGTCATTTATCACTGCGACTCCACTAATGACGTCCCTTTGCGGGGAAGATCATTTATTCCTACCCTCGCTTTCCTGCTTTTAACACATACTCGCCCTAAGAGAACCTGGCCATTAATTCAGGGACAGCTCAGGTCCCCTGTGAGCCTGGCTGGTGCTCTCTTGTGAGCTTGGGTGTCCTCTGTCAACCAGGACTCTTCATTCCAAAGACGCCAACAAATTTGCAAAATGCAATTCCCCACCTTGCAAATGTCACGCCCGTTCTTGTCCGAATGGCAGGTACTTGGCTCTCTGCTGAGTCTCGCATACAATGATTTCTGTGAATCTGCCTGCTCTAGGTTCACCTTCATGCGCTTAAAAACCTATGTCACAGTTTCTACCTTCCCTTCCTCTGATACTGCATTCATTTGAAGCAGTAGTTAATGAACAGCAGTTAATAAACCAAGCAATTTCATATCTGAGTTCCTCTAGCACTCCAGGGTGAATACCATCTGGGCCTGACATTTTCTACATGTTCCTTTTATTGATTTGTTCTAAAAAATCTCTTCTACTGGCATTTCAATTTGAAAGAGTTGGGCTGACTCACGTCCTGTAGCAGAAATTTCATTGTGGAGTCTCTGCGCTCCTCCGCAGCAAGAGGAACTCGCGGAGGTTTGCGGCCGTGGTGGTTTTCATTCCAGCGCTGGGCGTTTTCTGTGCTCTTGCTCAGGTGGAGACCCACGCTGCTCCTCTCCCTTTGCCTTCCTGCCCTTTTGTTCTAGGAAGGAGCAAGCGAAGGAAAGGCTGGGTGAAGCGAGAGCTGCGAGTTTCCTCACATTTAAAGGTCCTGCAGCCAAGAGCAGGGAGCAAAGAGGCTGCCCAGCTCCATCCCATGGGTGTAGTGATGTGCACTGGTCCCAGTGAAGAGACTGGTGGACCTGCTCAGCAGATCTGTTTGGATTCAGTCCTGCCCAGACAGGTAGAATCCCAGAAAATCTGTGTTATGGCCAGGCATATCCATCAAGTGCCACCTCCCCAGCTTCTTGGATCTGATAGAAAAAACCCCAACCCACCCTTTTACCAAATTACTGGAGTTTCACAGCAAACACCAGCGGTGCGTGCTGAGGCCATGCCAGTGCGGCTTCCTGCCCACGCAGCAGTGCTGGCCATGACAAAAGAGCCTGCCCTGCCTCAGTGGTGAAAAACAACCTTAACCGTGAGCCCAGACCTTCCCAAAAAGGCAACGGAGCACAGACGACAGAGCTGCCGGGCTCCTTCCTCCTCTCCCAGACACAAACAGAGAAGTGGACTTGCATCCGGAGAGAGGGAGGAAGGAAGCATTGCTTGGGCTCAGGAGTATCGTAACATCTGGCCGAGGCCTTCTGGCTCTTTGTGCTATTCGCAGCGGGGCAGGGGGAAAAAACAGCAGGATAATCTGTCCCAGGAACAATCAGGGTTGTTTACGCTGTGAGCATCCAGCCACGGGCTGAACTCTCAGCACTCAGCACCGTCCATTAACACCTATCCCCCACCAGCGAAACAGGAGTGTTTGCAGCGGCAGTTGAGAGATATAACTTTATTCGTTATAAAAATAAAAAAAACACCAACCCCAAACACCATTAAAATAAGGCAGTAAAGAGTTATTGGTCAAATTAAACATACCTAATTATAAGGTTTCATAGTCACGGGACCATCAGCCTACGGCATCTCAGTTCTCCCCGCAGCGAGCAGACTGCTGCTGTGCTCTGCTCCAGAGCCGAAGCATCATAATATTCAGGGAATGCTTCTCGCAGGCCGAGGAGCAGAGAACTGTGGATGTTTTAGAGGAAAAATGTGGGATTTCCCAGCAGGCTTGGGAGATCTTGTAAGGAACAGTCACTGTAACTGAAAGAAAGAACTGAGATTGCAGCAAGAAATCCTGGAAGTTAAGCAACAGAGAATAATTTTGGAGCTGCAGCTGCAACAAAATCAAAGCGAGGTACCTGCCCTTTTCTCCTCACTAGGTTTGAAACCCAGCTCTCACCCCGATCCCACCCCAGACAGAGTTGTTTTTCAGAGAAAAAAGACTAATTACTTAGCTGGCTGAGGAAGGAGGCTTGTCTCAGTGATTGAGGACCCGTGCCAGTGACTGAGGACCACGTGTCCCAGGCGGTGGCAGGGTATCGATTATCTTCTGGAAGCAGCGTAAGTGCATGGGTACGGGGACCCTCCGTTGGGAGGTCACTCTATAAGTCAGGGCCACAAAATTGTTATAATACCACCAGCTCTTGCCATCCGATTGGGACTGGCGTGGGTTTTGGTGTTTTGTTTCCAGACCCCAGTGATCTGTTTTGCTGCTCTCTGACTCGCCGCGTTTCACAAACCGGTGGTCTCCGCAAGCCTCCCGGTGGTTCCGGGTTACGCTGTGGAAACGCAGCGATGCGGGGCTGGACGGCAGCGTCTGTGCGCCACATCACGGAGCCTTGTTTACCAACTGCAAAGCTCTACCTTAAAAACAAGAACCCCCGTTTCCTTTCCTGCCGTCTGATGAGGAAGCTATTCCAGGCTCACCCTCCTATGGGGTCCTTCCTTTAATTTCCAGTTTATGTCTATTCATGGACAGTTATAATCACTTCTTCTTTTGCCAACGCTATTTTAAGCACAAAGATTTCCTTTGTCGGCGCTTATCTCATCAAAATAATGACAGATTGCAGTCAGATCCCCAGTGAGCACTTGCTTCCTTAGGCTAAGCAACCCCTGCCTCTTGGGGTGTCCGACACGTAAGCCTGGACTCACTCCTGTTTTCATCCTAGTAGTTCCCTCTGCACTTCTGTCTTTTCAGATACTCTTTCCTCCAGATGGATAATCAGATTTGTATGTAATACTCCTAATCAGGTCTCGCCAGACCTAGTAACAACACCACGGCTATGTCTTTGTGCCAACAGGGAATACCTTGACCAACACATTGTCTGATTTCATTTGCCCATTTCGGGGCAGAATCACATTACTGGTACATTAACGAGCCTGCAGCCACCACCCACACCAGGCTCCCACTGCTCCTCATCTGTTTCTAATTGATGAACAACTACTTTATAGCTCAATTTTTTTGTTACTACTCTTCTACCATCCAGCTGTGCGTTTTATAATCCAGAATTTAATTCTGCTTCTGTTATTATTGCTTTTGTAATAACCCATTTCTTTTCGCACTCAATATGCGTGTTTAGCAGCAAATTCCCACCCGAGAGCAACCCTTAAGGGAAGTCCACTAGTGACCTTCTTTTGATACGATACTTCCCCCTTGAAAGCTTTCCATTGTCATCTCCCCTCTCGTCAGTCCTAAACCCTCACTTTCCCTGGCTTTGCTCACAATGTAGTGAAGTGCCACTTGAGGCTGCAATAAATGAGAAAGTAAAGCGACCGTAATGGTTATTATATCAAAAAACCCCAACCAACAGCCCAACACAAAAACTCCAGTAGTTTTAAGCCAGTTCTAGTTTGGTTTTTTCAAGCTGTTTACAATCAGTCCTCTTACAGTTGATTTCAGGAAGTCTCCTCATCTTCTCTCAGTATTTTTTTTGTCTTTCTTTGGTGCTTTTTTTTTTTTTCTCGTCTGCTCCACATCTCACCAACAGTTCTTTTTTTCGCTCCCTCCAGAACTGGCCCTCAAGAGGCTGACGGCTGCTGACCCGGCGTGGGTGGCTCGGCTCTCCTTGCCGCTCACCAGTAGTTACAAGGACAACGTTTTCTGCCCCGACTCTCCGCATTCACCTCAGGATGAAGAAGCTGCAAGGCAGGAGAAACCAAGGACCTTTGAAACCTTCGGCAAAGGTGCTGGGTCTGACTCGAACGCCGCTGGGACCAGACTGGCCAGCACTTTCCTTTCAGAAATGAGCACCCTCTTTGAAATGATTTTGTCCCAGAAGGTCCAAGTCCACAACGAAACAGGCTCGGGGCTTCTGCGGCAGCTGTCGGCACGTGGGAAGAGCCTTGGACTGGAAGATGGTGCTCCTGTTCTGTAGGCAGCTTGGTGCCTGTGATAAGGAGAGAAGAGTCAGAGCTCCTTTCTGCATTTGGGGTGCACACGTATGCTTTAACAGGGTCATTGTATCATCCACATCTAGACTGATCATGACAGGCATTTTTCTTCCTTTGTTTCACCCCATCAAATTTCTCCACGACTGATTTCACCTTGTTTAGATCCCTTTTACCTGCCTGTTCTTGCCTTCCCAGCTTTCCTCCTCTTCCACTCTCCTCCTTCACCTTACCATCACACTCGAGTCGCACAACAGCAGGAGGGTCCCCCCCTCCCAGGGCAGGCCGATCAGGGTGGCGGTGGGTTTTTAAATTAACCACAGGCACAACACAGTCAGCTACATCCATGTGATTACAGACTGTGCACCATGGATGATGAAATATCACAGTCATGGACTCTGCAACATGCTGCAGAGTTGGGCTCCAGGATCTCAGTTCTTATTTAAATAAAATTGGGTTTTTTTTCTAACACTACCATCTCTGGAACAAGATGCACTATAGGTGACATGATGATGTATCTGCAGAGAGCCTGAAATGGCAACTCAGAAAGGGAGATCTGCCCCTTGGCTCCCACCGACCCTTTCAGCTTTTATGGTTCTACCACTGTGAACACGGCATTTTGTGAAACGCCCCAAAATCATCACTTCTGTTCTGGCATCTCTGCTATGGCTGCACAAGGTGCCCACAATTTCCTTGGCCATGCTCTCTTTTGAGGCCACTGGATTTTGGAGCATAGTCCTTGCCCAGAAGCAGACAACAGATGGCTGGAGTCTGACAAAGGTAACCTAGGAAAAGGGAAGCGTGAAAACACTGTTCTGAAATATTCAGTCACAAGCTTCAACCCTATTAGGGGTTTTCACTTTGATCTGTATGTATGTGGAGCTGTAAGACAGTTTTAGGATAATAGCACGTGTAGGAAAACTAAGATACAGATATTAGTAACAAAGGAAGGTGGGGGATTTGTGCTCGCAGAGAATGGAAAGACAACAGCGGCATAACCATCTGGAGTGCAGCTGTAGGCTTACACAGCCGTGCACGGATGGCAGGTAAGTGCTTCTGGATCATGTGCACACAGGGCTCTCTTCTGTACCACAGTCTGTACCTTCCAACTGTGATAGAAGACTCCAGAACAAATGTGGGGCACGTTGGCAAAGCGGCTGTGTGGGCAAGAGGAGAGTCACGCTATGGGAGTGAGGGTTAGCCATCACCTCTGCTGCTGGCAATGCACAACATCCTTGCTTGCCAAGTGACTACAAAAGCGAGGCTGAGCAGCGACTACCAGCCTCCTCTCCAGCACAGCGCAAGGCCAGCAGCGCTTTATACACAAGGCTTTCGTTCCTTCACCACCTTTACGTTAAAAATACTGTGCTGACCTCTCCACAGACACCGCAGTTCACAGCACAGGTTTCTCCAAAGCTAATTTGCTGTCACATCAGGTGTCTCTGGGTGATATTTTTTAATTTCATCTTCACTATTAAGTTAAAAAAGGACAGGCAGCACCACCCGGCAGACACGATCCTGAAGCATCTCAAGGAACCTGTGTTCCTTCTCCATGCACCTCGAGGTGTCAGTGCCCTGCTTTTAGTGCGTGCACACACAGGCCACAGCAGCAGACAATCATACAGATAATTTCAAGCAGAGTAAATGAGAAAGTTATCCCTTCCTGTTGCTCTTGGGACCAAATGGCAAAAGCAAGAGAGTAAGATTTCCCCAGGCAGACTCTTTAATATTCAAAATATCCACTGTTGCATTTAGAGTTTCTGAAGTGCTTTGCAGAGGACCCCATCACTGACAATAAACTACACTGATGGGTTTGCCCCAGCCTGCTTATACTGCCGAGCTGCTAATAGAAACCTCCTGCTGTTTTGTTTCACAAACAAAACCGGCTCTTGCACCAAAACAATGAGAGTGAGCCAAATCCTAACTGAGGGGCAGCTGCGCAAACCACGAGGGAGGCATATCTGTGACTGCGAGGAGACGCGGCCCTACGGGATTCCTCTGCATCTTGAGAACACACACAGAGGACAAACACGCAGCACAACCTCACATCTTCCTCTGGAAAGTTACTTTGATGTGCCTGTCAAAGGATAAACTTTACACAAAAATACATTATAATAAGAAGACTAAAAAAGAGACAAATTCCTCTCTTGGTTGGATTTCCTGATTCTGCAAACTGCTTTTAACCCCCCCAGCCCTTACCCCCCGTCCTGTCCTGACCAATGCGTAAGCATGCTGCGGATTATCACAGAATAGGAAATCCACCCGAGGAATTTCCTGCTAATTGTATCCTGCTTGATAAAGGAAACGGGCTAAGAAAGTTTGGTCTGAGCAGAAAGAGAGACCAGACCAGAAGAACAATCAGAGGTGTTGAGCTCTGGCTGAGCCCCTCCCGTGCTGAATGGAGACCACAGCGAGTTCAGGATGGGGCCATTGCCTTTGTTTTTCAGAGCCTGATCTACACAAAGCACCAGAGCACCACGGCTACAGGAAGCTGGACAGTTTGTACAGATGCCCTTGAACCAGTTTAAACTGGTGTGGACAAATGTCTTTTTCCGGATTCAGCTGCCCCAGTGGAAGAAATTATCGTAGCAGCTGCTTGCGGCTGTCTGCCTGACAGTGGTTACTGCCTGCTGGGAGCATCCCTTATCCACTTCAGTGAAAATGAGCTCGCGTGCTTAGCAAACACGTACAATATAAATTTTGAAGCAAACCTTGCCCATTGTGCCTCACAGGGGTGTACCCATGGGAGCAGCTCACTGCCAAAGCTGGAGGAATAATAACTGGGGACAAAGGACACTGACAATGGTGCAGGATGGCTGAGGACAGCCGTTAGTGTCACCAGTCCAGCTGGATCCATAAGCCACATCCCACAAAAACTTGTGTCCTAATAATGAGAATTCACTCTCTTGCTTGCACACATTTGAAAGCAGATTAAGCTGCCACAATGGAAACATGTAGACAAGACCAGGTTGTGCTGGTAGCAGAGCCACTGTGGGCACCGCTAGCCTTGAAGTGAGATCAAATTGCCCCAGAGGGCCCAGGACAGGCCCATCGCAGAGTCAGGTGTCACCATCACCCTATGGTGGCTTGTAAAATTCACTGTGGGACCAGGTGCAAGATGTGCAGGGCTACTGGAATTATAGCCCCGAAACATAGCACCATGGGTGGCGTGGTGGGAGTCTGTATGTAGCTCTATACAGAAATGTAGGAGCCTAAAAATGTCCTTGTATTGGAAGGCAGAGGGCCAGATGACATGGTGGCATAAGAGATATCCCAAGTTTATTCTCAAAATCCTGGTATTTAAAAATGCCTCCTGTTCTATCAACAGAAAGCTTTCTCTTTGCACTCCCTCCTTCCAGCTCCACGCAGCCTAAGGAGGGCTGCCTTCCCTTCTGCCTGCGTGTGTCACTTACCGACTGCTCTAAAAACAGCAGTGGTGGGGCTCCAAGCACTGCAGTTCCAGTGATGTTGCCCTGTTTCCGAGGGCACGGCTCCATCCTGCACCGCCAAGCATCATCATGTGGAGTCCATCTGCGCTCCAAGAGTGGGGCAGGGGGAGGGCAGATTGTCGTGGCTGGGTGGCGTGGAGGCCTGCAGGCACACGCTCAATAGCCCAGAAACAGGGGCTAGAGGAAGAGGCTCTTATTCCGGAAGGGAAGGGATGCTTTGTTTGCACATCTGAAAGTACATTAAAACATGGTATTAATGACACATTGTACTATGGGAATGGCTTCTCCACTTCAGCTCGACTGGAAATAGCTGGTAAGAAGTGAAAAGAACTGAAAAGTAAAAGTGTTACCTTCCCTTCAGTAAAAAGGACTCTTTTTTTGCCATGGCCCTGTGCTACCCTTCCTCTGGCAATATGGGCCCGGCTTTTATGGGGTCACTACACGATGCAGTCCCGCACACCCTCTTCCCCCGCTGCCCGCGGTACCTTCCACCTCCTCTTCTAACACTCGCAGTCTCTCCCGGGCGTTCCTGTTCCCCGCAGCAGCTGACTGTCGGTAGTGTTTCATCGCTTCTGCCAGGTTCTGCTGCACTCCAAGGCCCTTCTCATAGCAAACGCCCACATGATACCTGCTTTGGGCATCCTAGCCCCAGGAGAAAGCACAGCAATCAGCCCCGCACCACGGAGAAGTGACGACAGCACATGAAAGGAGAACAGAGAGTCTTTAACACCTTCTGTAAAGTTTACCACTCTATCTTTGGTCACTTTCTTTAAAGTTTACTCCTCCATCTCTCAGACCATATCTTCAGTAACTGAGTCCCTTCTCCAGGCAGACTGAAGCAGAATTTCTTACCAGCTATTTCTGACTCCGCTCTTTCCTATCGTTTTGCAATTAAATTCACTGATTTCCCTTTGACATTCAGGTCTGTGTCATGGGAACAAAGGATGAGCTGTCTCTGGAGAGCATCCCAATATTGTCTCAGGGGTCGGAGCTAAGAGGACTTGGGCAGCCTTAGCTGCACCCACATCCTGATCACACCCAATCCCTGAGCACGTCCTGTGGACTGCCAAAGGTTGGAAGATTCCCCTTGGCAGCATCAGGCCTTAAACACCACAGTGAACCACTATCTTGCTCAGCCCCACCTAATTATATTCCAGAAGAAATCTCAAGCAGCAGACATTACAGCAGAAGTTACAGGGAACTGCTGGAGAGGGGANGCACCTGAACTACTCAGACATAACTAACTGCTGGGAATGAACTAGAAAGTAGAGGATGCCACCGCAGATGAGTCTGTGAAGCCAAATCCAAACCCCGTGATATATTTACGTGTCGGCTGTGGACGTTATCTTTGAGATCCAATAGAAGGCAAAGGGTGTCATAGACAGCAAGAAAGCAATGTCCTGAAGACATTGAAAAGACAGCAGGGGCTAGTGGTCACCCAGACCTTTTCCAGCAGAAAGGCCAGCAACATAAATTGAAGAGTATGACTGCCAGAAACATAATCTAAACAAGGCTTTGCAAAAAAAGGAAAATAAGAGAAAAAACGAAAGGAAGTAAGTAGCAAGTTGTAATAAAGCCATGAGAAAAGAACATATTGCAAGCGTTGCTGTCTGGGATGGAGCTGGTAGAGGAAAGCGAAGAACTCAGTGAGTGGGTGCTTTGCAAAATGTTGCAAGTCTTGGTTTATGACAGCAATAAACTTCTTTAGAGATAAACATGTTGAAGGATTGGCACTTCAGATGTGACAAGAGACAGGGTTAAATAAGTATGAAGTATTCCACTAGCCATCTCTTATATGATGAACACCTCAAAGCCAAGACCACGAGGAGAAGAGATCCACAAATTAGCATGGCACAAGGGACTGTGATATTCTTTAAAATCTGAAGGTCAAACTCAGTTCTCCAACAACA
>VXBO01009212.1:50388-65354 GCA_013400135.1 Rhinoptilus africanus
AGCAAATAAGTGTTAGAGAAAAAGCACCTGAACTACTCAGACATAACTAACTGCTGGGAATGAACTAGAAAGTAGAGGATGCCACCGCAGATGAGTCTGTGAAGCCAAATCCAAACCCCGTGATATGTTTACGTGTCGGCTGCGGACATTATCTTTGAGATACAGTAGAAGGCAAAGGGTGTCACAGACAGCAAGAAAGCAAGACGATGGTCCTGAAGACATTGAAAAGACAGCAGGGGCTAGTGGTCACCCAGACCTTTTCCAGCAGAAAGGCCAGCAACGTAAATTGAAGAGTATGACTGCCAGAAACATAATCTAAACAAGGCTTTGCAAAAAAAGGAAAATAAAAGAAAAAAGAAAGGAAGTAAGTAGCAAGTTGTAATAAAGCCATGAGAAAAGAACATATTGCAAGCGTTGCTGTCTGGGATGGAGCTGGTAGAGGAAAGCGAAGAACTCAGTGAGTGGGTGCTTTGCAAAATGTTGCAAGTCTTGGTTTATGACAGCAATAAACTTCTTTAGAGATGAGATAAACATGTTGAAGGATTGGCACTTCAGATGTGACAAGAGACAGGGTTAAATAAGTATGAAGTATTCCACTAGCCATCTCTTACATGATGAACACCTCAAAGCCAAGACCACGAGGAGAAGAGATCCACAAATTAGCATGGCACAAGGGACTGTGATATTCTTTAAAATCTGAAGGTCAAACTCAGTTCTCCAACAACACTTTTTAATAGGGTTTTTATATTCCATGGTTGCATGCATAAAATAAGGGAGGATAAAAAGTGGTAACCAAAGTAAAACAGTTCTCTGAAGCGTTGTTGTATTTGGAAGAACACTCGTCTGAGTTCCTCCCTCGGCTCCAGCACAGAGCAACAAACTGAGAGAGAAACACTGAACCCGTGACTTTTTGTGCCTGTTTTCTCTTTTTTGGAGTTGTAGCTAAATGGTGCCATCCTTGCTTCACCAGTAAACATAAATTCATACTCCAGGGCAATGGGAAAAGAACATACTCAGGGAGCCCTTCTCCCAGCAGAACGTGTGGGGTTATTTCTGAGATTCTGAGAAACGGTCACGGCTGCGATTAAGACATGCAAAACACCAATCTACTGAGGTGTACCCCTGGGACCTGCAGCTACCTGCTAGGTTCTTCTGTTGTTAAGGGCTTACTAGGCATTCAGTAAATGAAAATTATCTATTTAATGAGATAATTCATTGTTATACTGCGCAGCAAACGCATATGACATCAGGCTGGAAGAAAGGAGTCAATGATGCAGCTTATGAGAGATCTCTGTCTGATTTGGAATGAAATACTGTATCACGATGTCTGAGCAGCTATGGCTAGTCAGGTCTAGTCCCACCAGTGATCCGACAGTGTCTGCATTCTTAAAAGTGTGTGAAAACCAAAGTGGCCAAGTTTGCAAGTGATGTAATGTCATTCGGAGTGCTCAAACTTCCTGTAAAGAATTAATTTGAGAAGATCTCACAAAACTAAGAGTGGGCAACACAATCATGGAGGAAACTTAGTGTTGATAAATGCAAAGTAGTGTCTATAGAAAGAAATTTGTGAGTCACTGTGATAGTTCCCTGAAGCCATCAAGTCACTGCTCAGTGGCAGACAAAAGGGCAAACAATATTAGGAATTATTGGAAGGGAAAACAGAACAAAGCAGAGGATCTCATTATGGCAGATCCCTGGCACACCTCCATCCTGAATCCAGTTTTAGTCCAAGCATCTTAAAATGGTCAAAGAAGAATTAGAAAAATAGAGAGAAGGCTGACAAGCAAAAAGGAACCTCTTAACTACGTGGAGAGACAAACTAAACTAGCGCTCTGCAGCCTGCAAAAGAAATGACTCAGAGAGGACATACTAAAGGGCAACAGAATCAGAGGTATTAGCCAGAAGAAGAGGGAATAGCTATTCATTATTTTCCATTATACAAAAGCTGTGGGGACTGAAGTTAAAATGAACAAGTTCTTCAGAAAAAACCTAGCTATTACAATGCAGTGCAAGGTGAAAATGAGTGAACAATGTCGCAGTGCTGTAAAGAAACAGAACTGTGGGATGCAGAAACCTGGCTGCAAGACATGGGATGTCGTACTTCAACTGCTCTAAGTGCTGGTAAGGGTTGAGGAGCAGTACTATGCCGAGACTGCAGCACTGCCCTTCAAAAAAATAAGCCTGGGTCACTTGGAGAAAGTTCAACAGCAAGCAAGAAAATTGCTGGTGATCTAGACCACATGATGTGTGAGAACGAACCCAAACAATGGGGGAAGGCTGAATGGAGATTCAGGTATTTAAATACGTTAGAGCAAAGAAATAGAAATAACTTTTCATCCTCTCTACGGAAGGGAAGAAATAGTGGGGCAATTTTGAAGAAGTGATTCAAGACAGACACAACAAACTTCTCAAAATGATACAGTAGTGAAAGAGTTTGACTGAAGAGGGTGTAGATGCTCCATGATGGAAAGCTGTAAAATTATGCCAGATGAATATAAAGCATTAGTGCTACAAGAACTACTCCAACACAATAGCGATATTTCTACATTCTTGTTTTGTAGGGTCTGTGTCCCAGGGCCTGTTTCATCTCCAAGATGCGCCAAGGCTCCACTCTGTCCTTTCAGAGAGCGCGATAAAGTCCCATCTCCAAGAAGCCCTGAAATCTGCCACCTGTGACCTGCAATCATCCCAAACTGAGAAGAAGCGTAGCTTACAAAGGCAGTACTTACACCATTCTTCGCTGCCAGCAGCAGGTACTTCAGACCTCTCTCTTCCTTGGGTTGCAGCCCCCTCATGTAGAACACCCCAAGATAAGCCTGTGCCTGCAACAGAACCACGTAACACAAATCAGCCTGGATTTTTCCCCTTAATTACTCCAGTTCTTTTACTGATTTTGCAAGTTGATCAAATGCTCGGGTTACTGAGGCAAGTCGGGTGTGCTAAGTACCCTGCTTTCCCAGAGCCCACTGAGAGAATCGTAGAATCTTCATGGTTGTAAAGGACCTTTGAGATCATCGAGTCCAACCATACAAAGGTTGCAGGCCTCAGCAAGAAGGAAGGTCTGTCCCAGGAAAAATCAGTCTGACATGATAAATCACATTTCATCTATAGAACTCCACTATACATGCAGTAACATCACCATACTAACACCGTAAGACCCAGAATATCTTTTCAAACTGCACTCTGGAAGTCAGCACCAGAGAACGGCTCCTACCCGTGAGCTGTCCCTAAGAGATAGCAGATGCACTTCCTGGAACAGCGTGCTACATGAGATACAGTCAGACTGCCGGAACGACTGCCATTCGCAACACAAGATGGCACATGCCTAAATGCATCTCCTGAAAAGTGGGAAAGGAGGGCAGGGTACACAGATCCATGCGGATGAATCATCTTGAAAAGTCACAGATACAAAATGAGGATCTGTCCTTACTTCAAGCAACTCATGGAAGTTCCTCCACCAGAGGAACGCGTACTCTCGGAACTGGGAGGAGATGAAACACAGAGCTGAGTTTTCCACTGTAGGTCAGTTTTCCTAAACCAATGGTCTAATCTAAGTGTCTAATCCAGGAGCCATACAAAAAAACCCAACAGCAAAAAGACAACCAACACTGCCGACACAGTGGGGACCTAGTTGCCTCCCATGTGCAGGCAGAGCCGTCTCCCATACACTCTCAGGCATATAAATACGTAGGAAGCATTTTGCCTCCAGTCCCAAAGATGCAGCTTTCTAGGATGTCTTGTGGTTCAAATCCTTGGGACAGGGTTCTCTGCTGGCTCTCTCCTATGAACCCCCATGCTGCGGACACTAACCTCTGTAATCCCGGCCATAGCTGCTTGCTCCAGGAACGTCACTGCCTTCTGATGCCTGTCCCATTCATTTTCAGGTTTGTGGCACAAGAGGTATCTAGCGTAGCGGTACTGTGCCATGGGGTGACAGCTGCTGGCCGCGTGGTAGTAATAAAATGCTGCCTGGAAAAAAAAGAAACACACTTGCGTGACTCAGGTAATACATGCCCTCAAACATGACACGACTCCCCTCTGGCCGGGACAAGCTTAACCTCTCTGTCGAGATCTATCGTAAGCTGCACACACTTACCCCAACAGCTCTCCCACACCTCCCCGCTGAAGAACACGAGATTCTTTAAGTGACAGTGGGCTGTGAGTATACGAGAGCCCTCTACCCACCCTGCCTTCTCTAGTCAAAACTCCTCATGTTGAAGGGGGTGGCACAGGGCCAACGACACCAACGCTTACCAACCGGGATCTGCACAATTACTCGAAACAAGCCACCTTTGCAGATCTTTCCAGCTCCAGAAGCAGCTGACTACAGCCAGCACGCACTAGGTGGCAGGCTGTAGTTAAGGTAGCCAAACCGGATGGCTCGAGATGTAAAGAAGCCCTCGGATGTGCAATGGTGTTTTAAATACAGTAACATGACAGGTTTCTCCTTGGTACTCTCCTGGGTGCCTGTAGCACAGCCTGTGTACCTACGAGAAGACCTCAGCAGCTATGAGAAAGGGGATTTCAGAAGCATGTCTCCGAGGTGATCCGTGACACTGAAGCCAGCACTGCAGACCTGCAGTTTATATTGTTTCCAGTATTTTCTAATGAGACTTCAGACTGTCACACTCATGCATAAAGAGAAAAGCATCTGTGCACCCAGCAAAGACCACTCTCCTTGTCTGTGCCGCACATATACAACCCTACAAGCTGTGGATACCTTTTCCAAGTCTTTTTCCGTGCCTCTGCCATGCTCGTAACACAGACCCACATTGAACTGAGCTTTGCAGTAGCCTCGATCCGCTGCCAGTTTGAAGCAGGTATAGGCTACCCTGTAGTGGCCCGCTCTCATACTTTCAATCCCTATGAAGAAAACAATTAAAAACAGGGGAAAAGAAAATGTACAGAATGTAGCCTCAAATGCAGCAACCTCCCCGCCGGCTACTGGGCCTGCTCTGGCCCATGCCAAGTGCTCCTGTTCACTTCTGGCTGTCTCACCAACCCACGGTCCACAGGAGCAAAGTTTCCTTAGGAAAAATGGCAATGTTGCATTTTAGGAATTTTTCTAGTCTCACTGCAAAGAAGGATCACGGGCTAACACAACGTATGGTTCGCACAGAAGCAGCTCGCTTTTTTAGTGCTGCAACTAGTGCTGTATATAGGGCAGGGATTTTTTTCTTAGATCATTGCATCTTCCTTCAGCTCTTCTTAGAGTTGCAATTCTGCAACTGCTTTTTCAGCTTGCCAGGAAGACTGAGATCTCAGACAATGAAAAAGGATACAAGGATATGACAGCTCGTGTTGCAAAAAAGACAGAGATGGCTTAATTTCCAACTACAGATGTCAGGACAACAGTGCGGGCTTCAACCAAGCCTGGATTTAAATATGCTGATATAAATCAGGTGGCAGGATGGGACAAAGGGCAATAAATCTCTTAAAGCACAGTTGAAATTGCTGAAAGGAGGCTTCAGCTTGGGGATATGCCATCTCCGCCTTCACACAAGACCTGCAACAATTTGGAGGTCCTCCAAAAAGAGAAATGTGTGGTTTAAGGACAAAACAAATCCAAGTCCACATTACCGAGGATATTCAATGCAATGGAAATGTCAATCCGGAAAATCTGCTGCAATTGGAAAGCAGCTTCCTCTAAATGTCCTCGCTGAGCTGGGTCACCCTGAGGAGTTAAAGAAGAAAGCTATTAACACAGCAAAACCATACAAAACCTATAGGAGATTATTTCTTGGAAACTGAGCAGTGAGACCCATTTGTACTGTGCTGTAGTTATCAAGAGGATGATGTAATCTGGTGTCATGCGTCCACAAAAAAACCTCCCTGTCACCACCCACAGCCATCTAGTTAGGGAAGCTGTATGGATATTGCTCGCCCCCGCCCTGGCCAGGGAGCTTGGTGTAGCCTCTCAGACACCATCAGACCTTTCAGAATTTAGCAAATACCTGATACCACTCACAATTCCTCTCTTCAAAAGGAACATTAGCCCTTGTTCACCCTCCCGCAGCATGTCAGCAGCACAGTCTCTGCCAAACATGCACTGACGTATTTGTACACACTTTACACAATTCCAGCTGAGCCCACACTGTGAGCTTACTGAACACTGCAAACTCCTAATAAAATCCTGCCCAGCAGACAATGGCTTTTCTTTCTCAGTAATGAACAGTATTTTTTACTTTACCACAGCTCTGGGAGGTGGGAGGGCGATTAGCCTGGCCTGCAGCTTTAGCTTCCCAGCTTGCGCACAAATGCAGTGCCATCGAGTGGCAGTAGTACACACCGCACACTGCCGGAGATGCCACTGCGCTCCGGGAAGTCACGCAGCAAAAAATGCCCCTTGCCCACCCAACAGCCTTACTGCTCAGCCAGCATGCAGAGCTGCTCACCAGAGGACAAGACACGGACCAGCTCCTCTCCTCTCCCGAGAACCTCCTGAGACCTGTCCCACTGCCTATGAACGAGCCAGAGACTCTTCCTACGGGCCCTGAAGAAAATGGCACCTCCCAGGATGGGGAGCTCGACACTCATCCCCCCAGCAAATCAAGCCAATGCCTTTCTGGAGGTCACTTCCATGTCAAAGAGAGGATCCCGCTCTGTTAAATACTGAGTTTACTCTGTTCAAACCGTCCTTGAGCAATTGCTCAGCTGACTGATTTTTAAAACGGGGAATCGTCTTCCTCTAAGACTGTGAATTGCAAGGAATTAGCAGGTTTAATCACAACAAGAACAATCATAAAATTCGCAGCCTTGCAACTCTCAAGCTGATTCACCCTTTTCAGGCCCAAAGTGTCTTCCTCTCAATAACAGACAAGAGACAGCCCTGATGTGCAGCTGCAGGAGGAATGACATCCCCTTCTCCAGTCATGGGTTGTCTGGTAAAAACTGAAATAGCACCAGCACGTAATCACCTAGTGAAGGGTTGTATCAAAATGCAAACATGAGAACAGACTGGTGCTACTGGACAGGGTTAGATTTTTTTTCTTTTTTTTTTTATTTTAATTTTCTTCCAGTTCTTCTCTACTAGCACCACTGTTAAGCAGACACCTTAAAGGATGGGGATGCCAATTTGTAGTTCCTGGAACTTTGCTCTGGCTAAAGGATAGGGCAGCATATCACATCTCTCTCTCTCCTGGCCTCCTGCTACTCAGGGCAGAAAAGAGTCTTGTGTGTGAGTGGATTGCTCAGGCTGGGCTTGGGATCGCATTGAGACGTCCTCCTGTAGGAACAGGTCCTCAGGTGCAGATGGAGGGTGTTAAAAAGGAAAGCTTACCTTTGGAGTGCAGAGAACTGTCCCCAGGCTGGAGCTCTCAGAGGTATGGAACTGCCCTACATGAAAAAAAAAGGAACAAAATAAGGAAGTTTAAGCAACGCCGTATCTTCACCTCTTCCTCCTGTTCCCATCCTTTCTACTTCACAGCTGTCTCCTAGAGGAGTGGTCACCTGCCCCGCCAGGGACATTAAGACCAGAAGGGATGCTGCTGAAAGAAAGCTTTGTAAAAGCAAGAAAATGACACGTGAATACAGTCCTGTAACATGCAGCTGGTTAACGCACCTCCTCCAGGAAGGCCCCCAGTCTTGATGTGAAGGCACAAAATGGTAGAGAATCTCCCGCTTCTTCTGAAAGTTTGTCTCACCAACTTGTAATCGCTGCTTTAAACCTCTGGGCTTCATTTCCAATTAAAATACATCTGGTTTCTGCTCGCAGGCGCTGGCTCTTCTTGGCGTTTTTTCCTCTTTACTAAAAAGCCCATTCTCGTTTTGAAAGTCCTGATACGACTAATCAACCCCTCTTGATTCTTGTCTGTGATTCTAAACAGACTGCACTGTTCATGTCTTTCAACTGAAGTGCTTTTCTGCCCGAGTTGATTAATTTTCTGACTTTTTGACACTATTCCTGAATTTTCAACATTGTTATTTAAGTGCGGACCCTCTCACCAGTGTCACAGGAAGGGTAAAATTGCCTCCTTATTCGAATTCCTAACTGCCCCATTCACAAGTATCAGAACTGTGCTCCTGTTCCCGTTGCCCAGGGCATCACACCAAGATCTCACGCTTAGCTGCGTGCTTCCCTAGCTCCTTTTCCAGGTAATTTCCTTCCAGGGTACGGTTCTGCTTCTGCAAGGGGATGATCAGACACGCTGTTCTGGCTGCATCGGATGCAGGCTTAGATTACCACCCCAATGTGCCCCCCTTGCTCATTGCTGCCCTCTTAGATACGCTGGCACAGCCATGTGCTCAGCCACTATCCAGCCAGTTTCAATCAGAATTATCTAACGAAAACATCTACAGGAAAAGTTAAGCCACCTTGCTCTTAGCAGAATTGTGCTGGAAGTGATTACACAGGCATTTAAGCCAGCTACTCCAAAGAGGATGGTGACCTCCAGCAAAGAGGACGAACAGGTGAGGGCTGATGGAGGCCAATTATTTTAACCTGAATCGCCATAAGCAGCTGGATCCCACCGGACACACAACACCAGGTGCTGAAGCCTGGACCACTTCAAGCCAGTGCTGCTAACACAAGAAGTAGCTGTGTCTCCCTGTCCCCCTCCCAAGCTGGGTGGCTGCAGAGCAAGGAGCTAATACGAGTGAGAAATCATTTTTTTGGGGGGCACAATTCCTTGATTCCTGGCAATATACAGCTACACGAGCACTCGTGTTGGCACAGCGGTAGAAATGAGCGTGCAACAGGTAGAATTGCTTCTTGCAGTGCCTGCACTGTCTTACAATGCAGACAAAGCCCTGGCCAATGTTCCAGCAGCAGCCTCATTATTCCCAGATAAACAATTCCCCTCTGGCTGTATTAAAATGTATTTTATCTGAACAAGCCCCACTCACCCAACAAGCAAGATCGCCATGGCAAACACAATTTCCATTCATCATTCCATCAAAAGTAATAAAATCTGCAAATTTATTAGTTGTGGTTTACATGTATTTTCACATCAGGCATAAAATTATCTGATCTTTCTTACCGTAAGACTCTATTTTAGAGTTCAGGTATCTCCCTCATGATGTAATTTATTTTTTTGCCGCACATACAACAGCAAATCTCATTGAAAAAAATGTCTGTATTAAAAATTCTCCCAACTAGTTGTTTAAACAACATTAGTACACTCATGCTTTCAGGAAACTTTACATTTGGCAGAGACATCTACTCCTAAATCAGCGATTCGTCACTTACTGAGAAAACATGCTGTAATTTGGACAAACTACTACCTCATGAAAAATAAACAGAAATTAATTCTGAATTTTATCAGCCTGCAAAACTGTCGCCAGCCTCTCTCTCACTGGAAACCCCTCCTCACCTAAATCCCTGTAATCTCCCTAGATTAGAGTTACCACTCCCAAAAAGTGTAAGGTCATCTGGAGGAAAACACAGAGATGCACCGACCCTGACACCCAGCCCCATCTCCTGAAGGATTAGACTAACGAATTCTCTCTGAACTCTCCTTTGAGGCTGGGTAAGCCTCAAATCAGATCTCTTCACGGATATCCTGACTTTTAAGACTTGCTGGTTTCAGCGCAGATGCCTCAGTATCAGGCACACAATCTAAACACATCGCCTAGGCTCCTTCGGCCGTAAATGGGGAAATAAAAGCAGCCCCGGGCAGCAAAGAATCCCATCCCAATTCAGCAGGATGAGACGACCAGCTTAGACTAACCTTCAGCCTGACACTAGTTAACACAAGCTCACCCCAATTGTTTGTTTCTTACTTCCCAAAGAATGGTCAAGCTTCAGCAGAACTCCATAGGAACTAGGCTTCGAACAAATTCATTGCTATATTGAAGACACAAAACCATGATAAATTATTCTTAAGGTTATGTATTCAAAGCACACAAAAGCTGTGAATACCACAGTTGCAATTTTCTGTGCAACTTTATTTCTACTTCTCTAAACATGTGCTACGATGTAACGTTGACTATGCATCCTCACATCCTTTTTTCCACGCAACTTTGCAGTTTTCAGTGTACTGGGTGCTCAACGCTCACATATTCAGCAGCTAATAAATATTTTGTATTTTCCCACTGCTCATCCTGTACTAATCAAATGTTGCTCAAAGCTAGCTCCAAACAAGGAATTAATAATCTTCTCATAGACAGTCTAGATTGCTCATCCCAAAACATCCAAAAGCTTCACAAGAATGAATTCACAACAAGAGCTGGACAAAATCCAGGATTTCTGCCTCATGGAAAATTTTAGTGTTTCCAATTGGTTTCATTGTGCTTTGAAATGAAAACACGCTTTCGAAATGTCTGTAATCTCCGAATTGAAATAACGAATTTTACAGTTCTGCCAGGGGTAAAATACAACTCCCCAGGGCAGCATTCAGCTGCTACAACACTGAGACTGGCTGTAATCACCTGCTCGTTCAATATGTGCCTTTAACTTTCGGCAAAAAAAGCTTCGAGTAAGACACAAATTCCATGAAAAAAATAAGACGCGATCGTGCAGCTGAGGACTTGCTGATAGTAATACCCAGAATGCTATTTATAGCAACTTTTAAATGAATTTCCTCAAGATTTTTTTTTTTTTAAAAACACACTAAAAGTAATAGATTCTATCATATTGTATTATGTTAAAACCGGAACGGCTCATCTGCAAAGCTGGGATGTTTGGATCCATCGCAAAGATCTTTGCAAGGTGAGGTAACGAAGTAGCTGACAGCAATGGCAGATTGTCCCTGTACAGGGAGACCAGCACAAGCAAATCTGGAAATTAACTGAAACTGAAAGAAAGGGTGAGGACACGGTCACTTCTCTATAATATGGTCCTTTGCCATTGCTGGCAACGGCAAACCGAAATGAAAGGTACATTCTGCTCCACTCCGAGTTCTGGAGGTCTGTTCTCTAATGGCAAGACTTTGCTAGCAGATTCCCCGGCATTATCTGCCAGGCGTCTGTCCTTCCTTTCCTTCTGCTCTCCCCAGCTTCTTGCTGCATTCTGGTTTAGCGAAACTCATTCCCTTTCGGTAGCTAAACACCAGAAAAAAAAGCCAAAACCTAAATCTTAGGAAGCTTTTTCTGTAGGAAGTAAAACATACTCTGGGAGAAAGGTATCACCAAGCTTCCAGTTTTCCACAGAGAGATTCAAAGGACTTCTCATGTTACAAAACTATGCATTTTTTCAGAGCCCTCAGTGAAAATTACTGAATCCCTTCACCCTGACTTTTCTCAATAAATTCCCACAAAATGGCTGTACAGCATACTGTAAGAATGTAACCTGAGGATTTACGTATTGAGCAAACTCAAATTATTTCTGACATATATTATCTCTGACAACTGAGAGTTGCAGATGCTTGGGCAGAAAGTGTAAGGAATAAGGATTATAAAGTCACGCTATTCCTGGCAGAACTTCCCAGCAATCAACTGTTCTGTGATCTTCTGAGCAGGAGGTTTTGGCTGGACCAATTAAGTTTAATTTCAATGTGCAATTTTTCCTAATCACTTCTTGGAACCCATTTATGTTTCTGGCCTGCAGCAACGAGTTCCACGATTTACCTGTGCACTGGCCAAACATGTACTGCCTTTGGCCTTTCTGCAAACCCGCTACCTGACCATTTCTGTGCTGCCTATTCATATGTGTATTATGAAAAATATTGTTCCTATCCACCTTCCCTCAACACTTCTAGTTTCACAGGGCACTACCACACCCTCTGACACTTCTTTTTTCAAGCTGAAGAGCCAGTCTCTATTTGTATGTAATTGTCTCCTTGTCATCCTTCTCTATGTCATTTTTGTTACTGTTTTTATGGCGGTGCCTTTTTCTTAAGAGTTCAAGATGTGGCTGCATTATAGACTTACACAAACCTACGATACTGTCTTGTCCTCAGTTCCTTCCTTTACAATAATTAACATTTAATTGGCCTCACTACTGCTCAGCACTGACTTAACCTTATCAAAACCATACCCACGGTGACTTTAAATGTTCCCTCTGCAATATAATTATTAATTCGACACTCCTCATTCTGTATGTGTATTTACAGCTACATTCCCCTGTGTATACTAATTTAACCTACCTTGGGATTACCCTGGTTTTAGTTCTGGCGTAATCTTTTGCTGTGACTTTCACATTTAACTGTCCTGAATAATTTTGTACTGTTTGCTTCTTCTGTCACCCGACTCGTGACCTTTTTTTTCCAAATCATTGCTGACTGTGCTGAACAGAACAGGTTTCAACAAAAGACTTAGGGGAATCCACCAGTAAATGCTCTCCAGTGTGAAAACTAGTTCTTGTACTTTAAGGAGTTACTAGCCCAAGAGCCCAAGCATCTCCATCTTCCCTCACATCAGCTTTATTTCTCCAGACAGCTCTGTTTTAGGTTCTGGCTGAAAGATTTTCTGAAAGCTAAAAGCTGGATAATCTTGCTCCACCGGCCTGTTGACTTCTCCAAAGAACTCTTAATAGATTTACAACTCTCTTAAATCTCTGCAATGGAGCAAGCTGGCTTGAGAAACGGCTTCCTAAATCCTTCCAAGACCTTTGATTCTTTGATATAGCACACTCATCCAGGTATCTAACATCTCTATTCTATAACACAGTTCCTATCAACTCAGAATTACCTTTTTTGCAGTTCTGTGGCTCAAACCACCCCCCCTTTCTAAAAGCCAGTGTCCAATTTGTCAGTATTCATCCTTTTGGTCATACAGCAGATTTAAGCACCGGATCACATATCATCATTAGAGGCTTGACAATTTCATAGCTTCTGAAGAACATCTGAACAAAGAGCATGTGGCCTTCGTGACTTGCCACTGTTCAATTTATCAAGTTTGCCTAAAAGCTCTTCCTATTGACTCTCAGTAGGAAACTGTTTGTCAGACACACATTCGCTCCCGAATGTTCAGCTGTGCCAACTGAAGGCATCACTGTCTCCACTTACTCCCCACCACTTCTCCCAGAGGTCCGTGTCCAGTAATCTGCCAGCCAGGCAGTGTGTTTGAGTGCTTCTTAATATGCTCCAGGCAAAAGCAGATGGGTTAAACAGTCTAATTGGCAGTTTAGGTAAATTAACCTGGCTATTTTCCTGGAGCTAATTAGGAGACATGGAAACAAAATGCTCCATTTGCCAACTGATGGGAATGGTAACCTCTGGCAGGAGATGGGTTTGATAAGCAGCGATGGGCAGTAGCTTAAATCAGCACAGAAGAAAGCCAAAAATCTGGAGGAAAGCAAAGAGAGGAAACCCCTCTGACTTTTTCTGCAACACCTTATGTCATTTCATCAACACCTGTGGGCTGGCTTTTTTATGTGCCTCTTCTACACCATGATCATATGCTGTCCCCCATTCTACCTGCTTCTGCAGGTAGAAGCAGGCTTCCTGCTTCCAACGGTTTTCCCGAAGCCATTATTAGTGTTTATACATCTAGTGAGTAGCCCTATTGGAGGCCTCATCTGATCTTCCTTGATAGGACTTCAAATTTAACATGTTAAGACATGCTTTCCTGGAAGAGACTTCAATTTTTTTGAAGGATATCTTCCTATTTTTACAAACCTCATTTTAATGAGAATGTCTTCGATATCCCCTTCCACTATCTTATCTACAGAATAAGCGGCTGGAAATACATCCTCACCTTCCAGGAAGAAAATAATTCCTTTAGCTTCACACCAGGTACACAAGTCTCCCGGATCACTGGTACACTATTCACCTGAATCCTGCTGCCTGCAAACATCTGTCCACAACAAAAGAACAGAAACTGGATGCTGTAATGATGTTGCTAAGGCAGACCAGTATTGGCAAAGCCGATGTCACCTGTGCAGTTACAGTGCAGGCTCCCCCCTGCCTTCAGGAGCTTTCTCCTCCTGTCTCTGGCCTCCTGATTCATCTCTCTGAAGTTCTGCCTTTCCACTCTAACCTATCTCCTCAAGTGTCAATAAATACAATTCTTGGCTCCGAGCTTTGCCTTGGGGAACCTCAGACTAACATGTCCTTCTGCCACAAGCATCCTGCCCCTCAGCACATTACACATACCCACTTCTGCCCAGGGCTGGCTCTCTCCTTGCCCTGAGGATGAGTTCTCTGATACAACCTCTGGAATTGCTTCCTGCAGGAAGCAGGACTCCGGCTGCACACTGGGACAGCTGGTGGAAGCTTCAGTCACCGCTGAAATACAGAGCACAAAAGAGTTCCCATTAGCCATGCTCTAGGAGACACCACCATACTGCTTGTTTATCCAGCACCCTTCTGCTCTGACCACAAAGCCAAGCAGGAGGAAAGCTCAGGGAGCAGAGACCACAACAGAAAACAAAGGTATGAGCATATGGGATGCAAAGCGGGATTGCACCGAATTGTTAAGAAACGAGATGCCCCTGACAGATACCAGCCCTCACTCTCCCCAGAGAGCTTGAAAGCTGCTTGTCAGCTTCTCACAACAGCTCTCTTCCAGTCTTAGTTAACATATCACGTGGCAGAAATCCTCTCCGACAGCCGGGCCCTCCCGCAACCCCTTCTCACAAGCCAGAGCTGCTAACCTGTCTGCTGAGAGGGCAAGGAAGAGAGCCAGAGAGACCTGTGCTCTCTCCTGGCGTCCGGCAGCGATCTCAGCCACGAGATCTGTCTGACCACCTGCAGAAGCAGCGCACCCAGCGCTCCCTGAAGAAAAAACAGACATAAATCAAAGAAAACTGCCCCATTCCCTCTTTCTGTCACGCTTCCATGTAACCGCGTGTCCACAGCTCCATACTGGGGAGCTTTCCCACCACGGGGGGGGTCTCGCAGTGCCCACGGCTCCCATCCCCTTTCACCCCCCCCCCCCCTCCAAGGCCTTCTGGTGACCCCCCTCCCGGGCAGGGCCACCAGGCCGCTCCTCACCCAGGTGACTGCCTCAAGCACCGAGTAGCGGGGCACCAGGCCGGGCAAGGGCTGCTGCCTTCCTCCTCCTTGTCCATCCTGACAACCGGGAGTTCTAAAACGACCAGAAAACACCCACAACCGTGAAGCCAGGAATCAGCCCTCACCCCCTCG
>VXBO01009212.1:73549-126747 GCA_013400135.1 Rhinoptilus africanus
GATGATCTGAAAGGTCCCTTCCAACCTAGACAATTCTATGATTCTGTGACTTCAGTTTGCATGTAAAAAAGTCTTGGATAAGATCTGAGCACGAAAGGACTAAGACTGCAGATGGCAGAGGCTGGTTTGCTAGCTGATTCTTTTCAGGTCTCTCCAGTTCCAGTAAGTAGCTGCTTACTAACAGCTCCGAAGGTGCTCTGAAACTGGTGGGGATAAGCAGTCCTTGCCAAGCAGGTGCTGCACTTCAACGTGTGAGTAAAGCTTGCTTATCAGTGGAAAACGTTCACTCTGAGGTTGAAAGGCAGCACTGCTCTGCTACTGCGAAATACACTTCAAGCCAGGGTGAACCAAACAACGCCAGCTACAGCACGACTGCTGACTGGCACCGACTGCTTAGCAACAGTGAGAGTGAGATGGATACAGATGAATTGACTGTTTTCTGAGCAAGCTGGGTAGGAACAGAAGTAATTAGCTGCTAGCTGATGAAAAGGCATGCTTAATTATTAGTATAATTATAGATATAATAGACCAGGAATTATTCAGTAAAAGTAAGAAAGCCAATATGTTACAAAGAAAGGAATCAGAATGGAAGAGAAAATGACAGCGGTGTGGATTCTTGAGAAGAAATGTAAAGAATTAAGATGATGAATCTGGTATCTTTTGGGTTTCCACTGACATATCAGCTCAATTTAACAGTGTTGTAAGGGTATACAGAGCTAACGAGGTCCGTGGCTTGTATTATTTCTGTTTTTATATGGTGTTGATTTAACTGATTGTATGCCAGTGAAGTTGAGCTGTATTTTCATAAATCTCAGAACCTGCACCACTTCACAAGGGTCTTTTGTTCACCTTCCAACAGTATGACAGCACAACCATTTAATTTGGTGAGTCTTGTGGGGAGCTGAGCTGTAGCTGGTTCTGATCAATATTGGTAATTGATTATAATTATTTGATAAGGCAGCGCTGCTTTCCTTTGGCACCCTGAGTAAGTAATTGTGAGTAAGAAGCAGTCATGTCTGTCAGTGCCCTGCCAGGACGCTGCATCTCAGTCTTCCATGCCCGCTGGGGAGACGGCTGGAGATAACAGGCTGAACTGTGCTAACAGAAACATTAGGAATATTTTGTTAATATAGGATGTATAATGACTGAAATGGGTAATCTGGGGAAGACTTTAAGTACATCTCTTCTGATTTCAGAATGGACATAGGTAGTGCCGGTCCTGCTTTTGTGCCAGGGATCAGTCTGTGTACTAATGGCAGCAGCAGTGATTTAGTGTCTTCTGTAAGAATCTGGAACTGAGAGGCCCAAGACATCTAGAATTTTTTCTAAAATTGTGGTAGTTTCTAAAATTATGTCAGTGGAGTGGGAGACTGGCACCAGCAGCTCTAATCTGGGTTCTTTGAGTTTGAGATAGTGGTGCCAAATGATTACAAACCCTTTTTGCCCATTGTGCTGGTTAGAAAGGAAAATCAAGGTAGAAAGATTTTATTGAATTACTATTTGAGGACTAATTATTAAAATGGCTTTTGATTAATGAGTTGCGAGTCAAGCCGGTTTGGCAAATAGCATTTTGATAAGGTATTTGTAAGACAGATGGTCTTAAGATGGTAAGATGAACGTAAACCACTGTAACCTTAATGATGATGTTAATGCAGAAATGATGTAAATGTGCGTGAGCAATTACTGTATGAAGTCACTGGGGTACATCAGGACAAATTGAGTACAGACAAACTCTAACCAGCATCAGCCAAGTACAGAATCCTTGAAAAGTGAAGCTGGAGGAAATCTTAGCTGATCACCTAGTCCGTCTCCTTCTTCTACAACAGAATCAGATCTGCTTATGACATTGGCATACGCAGAATTGTTGTTTCTCTTCCATGTTGTAGCAGACTTTTCCTTGCTGCAGGACTGTTACTGTGCTGATCCTGACTCTGTCAGGACCGTTACTGCATCTCTCCATGGTCTTCTCTTTTGAACACCTCTTGTTCTCAGTCTCTTGATTCAGGTTGTGTTTTCCAGACCTCTCACCATTAGTGGTGTTCTAGCTGCTTAGCCTTTCCTGAGGAGTGGTACCCAAGACTGGACGTGCCTCTGCACTGAGGCATTACTAATACTGAGTACAGCAAAAGGACCTGCAAGATGTCTTGCAGGTAATTCTTCTGTTAATATATCTATGTAGTGTTTTCTCTTTGCTCAGGACAATAATTCCTGTTCAGCTTGTGATCTATCAGAACCTTCAGATCTTTTTTTTTTTTTATTATTTTTTCCACACTGCTTTCTGCCCAGCTGATATCTATCCTGTCTTTGTGCACTTTGCTCCCGCCTAAGTTAAAACGCTCCACTTTTTACAATTGAGATGACTCCTATATTTATAGGCAACTTGTCCAGGTTGTCAAAAGTTTTTAATACTGCTATCCCCCATGTATTTGTTGCTACTCTTCACAGATTTAATCTTGGCAGATTTAATAAACACACAGTCCATTCCTTCATCCAGGCTATCAATAAAATATTGAATGGAACTTATGAACAGCTGAGTAACCATTCAATTTGTCCTTTAAATTTCACAGTGAACCTTGGAAACTACTCTCAGACTATGGATTCCAACCAGATTTTTGTCGTGACTTCAGCCAGGACATTCCTGCACTTGTGAACGTTGTGTTGGACAATGTCAGGAGCCTCAGTGATGCTGAGGTATGTGGCATCTGCTGCTTCTTCCCTATCCGCAAAGTCTCATCCATCGGAGAGGGAAATTAGGTTGAGTCAGCTTGTTTTGTTCATGAGGAATTCAGGTTGACAAGTACTCATCCCCTTATTAGTTTCTATGCGCTTAGAAATCATTCAGGTTATTCTGGTGTTTTTCTTTTCTGGGAGGTTAAATCTTTTGGTATCTCAGTTTTTCTGCTTAACTTGTAGAAGATCACCACTAGTGGTTCCAGTTGTTTGGAAGTGTAAGAACTTTGGGCACAGTTGTGAAGGCAAAAGATACAAACCTCTCACCAAGAGAAACCCAGTGCCAAATGTGAAACTCCTGCGATAAAGCACAGAGACACAAAAGGTTCTCAAGAGAGTGGTGGAAGGAATGTTTTCACAGAAAGAAATGATTTTATTTCAGGCTGAGAAATTGTGATGCAAATCAGCTTAATTTAAAAAAGAAATTTCGGGCTAGCTTGAGAGAATTCTGAACAGTTTGAACTACAAGTCTGAACGGTCTTGTAGAAATATGGTCAGGGTCATGTAAAAGAAGTTGGGAAACCTTAATTTTAGACTTCACTGACTTCCTTGCCTATAATAGATTGGTAGCAAACATCTAAGAAAACAGAAATAGAGATTAGACTAAATTTCATAACCTTTTAACCCAGAAAGCCTGGATCTCCTCAGTAAAGTGTTTTCTGAACTCTAATATATGCTCAGTGTTGACACGGCTTATTCACAGAACAGAATGACCTTTGCACAGCTCAGCGAGAAGTGTGTGTGTGGTAAGTTTTAGTATCTCCTGTTCAACGCGCCCACGTGACTGTAAGTTTGATCTTACCAAAACAAGGTGTTATACTTTGTCTTGTAGCACTTCTGCTGGAGTGTTTGATACTGTGCATGTAAGAAGAGTATGTATATTTGCATCAACAGTCCAGTATATGAGTCAAGGAAGAAAGAATATGCTTTGCATTGGTAGGAATGATTTGCCGTTTTTCAGAAACTTTGATTTTGCCTAAATTCAGTATTCTAAAGGGCAAAATCTCATCTACGCTGTGCCTTAACAAACCTTTGGGTCATTGCCATTTCTGCTGTGCATTTTGTTATGTATAATTATCATCACGGTTGTGCCTTGAACTGTTTGGGAGATGGAACTGCTGGTAGAGGAGGGAAATCAAAAGTGTCATCAGACTCCCAAAACAGAGGCAAATCATAGAGTCACAGAATGGTTTGGGTGGGAAGGGACCTTAAACCCCCCCCAGTGCCCCCCCCTGCCCTGGGCAGGGATACCTCCCACCAGCCCAGGCTGCTCCAAGCCCTGTCCAACCTGGCCTTGAACCCCTCCAGGGATGGGGCAGCCACAGCTTCTCTGGGCAACCTGGGCCAGAGGCTCACCCCCCTCACAGCAAAGGATTTCTTCCTAATATCCAATCTAAATCTCCCCTCTTTCAGTTTAAAACCATTGCCCCTCATCCTATCAGTACAACCCCTGATCCAGAGTCCCTCCCCATCTTTCCTGTAAGTCCTCTTTAGGGACTGGAAGGGTCCTATAAGGTGTCCTTGGAGCCTTCTCTTCTCCAGACTGAACAACCCCTGTTACGACACTTTCTTCTTTCGTCCCTTTTTTCACCATCTTGTACAATGCAGATCCCCTTCCACTCCTGGTGCTTTAGGCTTAAGGAGCTGTAAAAGTACTCTAGAAGTCATTTGTGTGTGGAAAAGCATTCCTGCTTTCTGGTATCCTTTGGTTTTGCATGTACCCTCCACAGACAGGTACTCACTGCAAGGTTGGAAACGTTCTTGGTGATGAAGTGGAGACTGTGAATGTACTGAGGACAGGAGCGCAAAGCAATGCGGTACAGGTTTTGTAACACAGAGGTGAGTCATTTCTTAACAATGAGGGCTTTTGAGTGTTAACTCTAGCTGACTTCCACTCCAAGGCAGCTGTTAACATATTACTATGAATTGGTTTGGGGGGGGGGAAAAAAAAAATTAAAATTGCATAAGTAGATAAATTTTAAAGAGACAGAAATAATAATGACATTACAATTGGCTGAAAGAACTGAGCTACAGTAACAATGCAACATTTTAAAACTAAATGGGTAGCTAGGAAAGGGTGTAGGGAGACATGCTGCTTGGAGATCACAGAGGCAGCTAAGCTTGACAGTTTCTATGACTGCATGAAACGGAGAAACACAGCCAAGCCTCTGCTCTCTCCCAGCATCTTATACTGCACAGCAATCAGGTTTAGTAACACATTGCTGAGAAAAGACTCCCACTATTTAGTATTCATTATAGATGGCATTTTTCAGATTGCAGCGCAGCAGCGTAAACAAGCCGCACTGGAGGAAGAGCAGAGAACAGCATTTATCCAAGCTCTGATTTATTTCTTGTTAATATTCACTAACCACACAAACCTATGGTAGCACCAGTTTTAGGAAGGGAAAGTAACTCTCAAACTGCCACCATTTTCTGGCGTTCTTGCAGGAAGCCAGCACAACAGGAGGCAAAACACAATTCCTGCGGTAGGACAGGCGTGTGGCTCCCTTGTGAGGCTGAAACATCTGGTAGATTTGTCTCGGTGAGTCGTCGTGGATCTGCAGGCCTGCCTGGCTTCTGCCAGCTGCCTGCTTTCTATTCCGTTTACATTGCATTTTGTAAACCTTGTCAGTGTGAGGAGGGGGCCTGTCCCCACGGACAGGGTGCTGCTGTGCTGAGACACCTACGCCTGTGAGCAGAAAGCTGCTGGAAAGGACCCTGAGGTTGACCGACCGCTGTGACGTCCAAGTGTGGGATGACAGCAGCCAGTGACACAGTGACCAAAGAGATGTCCTACCTGCATGCTTGCCCTTGCAAAGGAAGGTGCATGGCCCACGCTGCGTCCCATGGGGACTGTCTCTTTCTTTTTTGGCGTGAGGTTGTTTCTTCCAGGTGAGCTGGGTGCCAGCTACCCAGAAAAGCAACACAGCTTTTCCGTCATCCATGAATCATTAAGTCCTGTGAGCCACAAGGGTACTGAGCACTGCAGCGGAGGTGGGAGCCGTGGTGTAGGGAAATGCACCCAGGCGTTCACCCCAAGCTCCCTGTGGCCTCCCAGAGCCTGCCTAGCAGAAGAGTGATCCGGCATGCTGAAGGAAGGCCACGTATGACAGCTCTGCTCTGTGCGCACCGCCTGTGTAAGTACAGAGAGCCTGTAATAACAGAGAATCTTTCCAGCTCCCCTCTCTGAACAAGGGAGTTCACATCATTCTGCTGACACAGGTGCATTTCTGCTTTTGAACCTGAATCCTTCTTTGGGAGTTGCTTCTCCCACATTCCCAGGTCTTTTACCCAGTCCTGATACTGCCTCCTCGCAGGCTTTTTTTTGAAAGCTTGGTGCCAGCGTCACCCAGCATCCAGATCCCTGCTCCCTGCAGTGCCGTGGCAGAGTCCTCTCCATCCTTTTCCTTTCAGGTGGAGGTGTTAGATGTCCCCTTTCCTCCAAAGCCTCCCTTTGAAAACACCTTGGTGGATACCTGTCTTTTTTTTTCAGAGGGATTCGTGACAGTGTGTCTTAAGATTATTTGATTTTCTCCCACAGCTACCGCACAATAATACCTAACTTAAAAATGGGACCTATTCAAAAGTGCCGGAGCTTCTTAAAAGGAAATTAAAAGCAGCTGCTATAAGGATGCAGAAGATGAGAAACTAGATAAAAACACCATATTTGAAGCTCAGAGCAATATATCATAAGTGAAATAATTCTACAAGGGACCAAAAAGGCAATATTCTAACAGCAGAGTGGGAGAGAGTATTCAAAATCAGGGATATCTGAGCAAATAAAAAACCTATCAAAAAAAAAAAAGCATTAACTGTGAAGCTAAATCTGTAGGGCAGGCAAGGAAAAATTTTAAGGTGCAAACTCACTAAAGGAATTATAAAAATAATAGTAAAAATATTTTTAAAATTGCCAAAAATCAGGTGCTTTTCCAGAGGTTTGGCCAACAGATGACCAGTCTCTAAAAGGATTACTGTAAGGGAGGAAAACTGCTGTTGAAAAGTAAACGGAAGCTTTGTGTTGGTGCTCACTATGGTTGAGGTAGGTTATTCTCCCATGAGAGCCAAACTTATCGGGACAAGTGTAAGGAAGTGTCTCAAATTAAATGACAATAAAATGCATTTTAGGACTAATTGATAAGATGAAGAGTCAGAAATTGCCAAGACCATATGGTAATCACTCAAGAGCTCCGGAGGAAAACAAATATGCAATTATGGAGCTACGATAGTGTGTAACCCGTCACTTAAATCAGTCTCCCTGCAGGAGGGATGGAAGATGGTAAATGTGACAACAATCCCTGAGAAGGTCCCCAGGAGCGAAGTGGAGAACAGCAGACCGTCACACTGGAGTCTGTACTGAACAAGTGAGTAGAAATTATAAGGAAAAAAAGATTAAATGGATAAAATCCAACATACTAAGGAAGGTTTTTCTAGTGAGGAACCATGTCACAAATTTGTTAGAGTTCTTGAAAGGGTCCTGAAGATGCAACTAAGATGACCTAGTCATAACAACATGAGAAATGCTCTGGTGGGTCAGACCCATGGTCCATCTGTCTGCACTGTCCACGTTTTGTTAGTGTGGCCGTGATTTTGTAAGTCTCACTCGCATCCCTCTTGCTGCCTTCTCTGCGAACTGAGAAGCCGCTTTAGTGTCTCTTCCAAAGCAACAACTAGAAATCAGTTTAATCTGGTTGATGGTTCTTTACAAAACTTGTAATTGAGCTGTAAAATCCTTTGCCGTAAGATGTTATGGATGCTCAAAGTTTACTTGTGCTCCGGGGGTAACAGGAAAAGTTAATGGAGAGAAGTTAAAGCGTAACCTGTTAAACAGTAAAACCAAGGATTGTGACTCAAAAAGTCCCAAGACACATATTTTTGGGGAAAAGAGTAATATTCCAAGAAAGCACCGCTGCATGCCTGGTATGTTCTTAAACTCCTTCCCCCCCAGGCATCTGTACTGAAAACCAGATGCTGCAGCAGAGGAACCTTCTATCTGACCCAGTGCAGCCTTTCTTGTGCTTTGTTATGTTCTGTCAAAAGAAAATGAAACATAGATATGAATGTAAACACTTCTGATGGTAACGCTGAACAGTGAACGCTGAACTCATCTCCCCACTATACAAGCAAACAATGAATTTTTATTTGAATGCTAATGAAGATCTCACCACGATGCTGCAAGGTCTCATCTAGCAATATAAAGAGAAAAGCTACATAGTGGAAATAAAGAAAGGACCTTTATAAAGGGATGAAAATGTGTTGCAAATATTGATGTCATTAACCACTCACAGGTCAAAAATACACTTGAAGCTACTGATGTAATTTGTAGTAGGTAAACAAGTATTAAGAAGAAAGTTTTCTTACAATTAGTGCATCTGGCATGATCTGAAAAGGAGAAATTCGTATTTCTTGTATCCTTTTAACTCCAAATTATCCAGGGTTTGCAGTCAAAAAGCAGATCTTTCTATGCCATCTAATCTATTCTAGATCTTTTGGTTTTTGGATCAGAGCTGAGGCAAGCTTCTTTTACAAATTTGTGCTGCAGTCTACTAAAAGAGCTGTTCCTTGCCAGGAGAATATTACATACAGTTCTGAGAGAAATGAACAGAGTCAGCTTGTTTGAGAGCTAACTGATGCTTACTCACAACACTGATAAGCCTGACATTTACTGAGAAGTGGCACAATTCTCAGTCCAATGAGAAATCCCAAGAGGATGTGTTTTTTCAGTGATGCTTCACATTCTATTGACTCAGGATAAGCCGGAGTCTTCTAAAGTATCTTACTCAAAAAAAAAAAAATCATAATGTGGAGCCCAACTCCTCCGCTTGAATTATGTACAGATGTACTAGCCTTCCTTGGCACATTTGTTAATGATCCTGGTATGTTTAATGATGCTCTACAAGTTGTCACTGCCTTATGTGTCGTATTTCATTCCTGTAGTGTAGTAGAAGCACTTATGCAAGAGTTCTTTGGGCCTTGATTGCAATTACAAAAAATTATACTTGGAATAATGCCACTTAGCACATCAATGCCAAAGCTTGTCGTGAAATACCTGTTTGTGATGTTAGGCAGTGTTCTGGCTGCTGGGGTAGTCTTTGCGTCTTGGGCTGGGCTGTGGCTTTCTGTAGCATCCACAATATCTGGCTACGCAGGATTATTCTGGAATAGGCCCTGCCTGAAAAAAGACCATCAGAAGGCTTTTAAATGTTCAAGTAGATTATGTCAAGCAGTTCCCTTTTGATCATTAATATGAAGATATGTTCAAATAATTCTGAAATATTAGTGATGCAGAATTTTCATTACAGGCACTGTGATAATTAGCTCCTACCATGTCATACTCCTTATCTTGGAATTCCATTATTCTGCTTTTAATTATCATTTTGACCAACTTTCAGTGTATAAAGCTGTTTCTCTTGCTCATCTTATATCCTTATAAAGTAGACAAGAAACCCAAATAGCGGCTAAGAATTTTCTGACAAAATTGTTTTCCAGGGAAAAAAATTTTTCTTATTTATCAAAACTTGAACTTTTCACAGGAACATATGTTCCAGATGTCAAGAGTTGCAAAATCCATCACTTCAGGTGGTAGTTTGTTCCCAAATTTAATCATCACTGCTGTTAAAAAATGTGTGTTTCATTTCTGGTTTGAATCACTTTCATTTTTCAGCCCTTAGTCTTTCTTCTGTCTCTGCTAGATTAAAAAGTGTTGGTTGATATTTTCCCCTTGTGAAAGTATTTATCGAATGGCCCCACAATTGAGCTGTTTAAGTTTCCCAGTTACATGTTCTTCTCTCCTCATATACTTTTTATGGCTCTTTTCTGCCCCCAATCTAATCTTTCAACAGCTTTAAATGTGAACATCAGAAGTAGATATACTAGTGGTTTCAATGAGGCTGTACCCAGAGGTTGAACGGGTTCCTTATTTCTAATCACTTCTCCCGTTTTATCGTGCTTTTACCTCGAGCGTTTGTGGTGAGCTCCTTGCCCATTAAGACCTTCTAAGTCATAACCGTTTCACTCCAAGATAGAGTTTTCTGTTCTCTGAGAGCAGCCCATATTCTCTGCTGGTTCATTGACTGCCTCTTCTTGAACTCACTCCTCTTGTACCTTGCATACTATTAAGTAGAGAGCAGCCTCTCTTCTTGGATGTTCAGGATCTAATAGTTCTGAAAAGTAGTCATACTGTGTTTCTCTAAATTGGTTCTCTAACCTTTTTTTTTTCCCATTGTGCCGTTATATTGATTTATTTATGAATAATAGAGGTCCCCATGTTTAGTATTTCACCTCTCAACATTAAGCACTCAGTCTTCTTTCTCTGGTGACTGATGGCATAGCTCTACTCATATATTTACATTCTTACTGCCAGACACTTTCAGTGTATGGTCTTTTCCAGTAAGAATTTCAGTCTGACTAGATTCCTGAAAACATTTTCTTTGATATAAAAAAAAATTCATTCACTTCTGTACTTATGCTCTCTTTTCTGTAGTTTATGGCCACATGCTATTGTATAGCATTGGTTTTGTCACTAGGGTTTACTGTTTTCTGCTGTGTCAAGATGTAATTTATTACCCGTGCTTGATCTAGCTTTTTTTTCTTAATTAAAAAAAAAGCTTTTATGTACATGCATTTATAGTTCTTAATTTGGGGGGCACCTTTGTTTAGCTGCTTAGTCCATTGTCATTTTGATATAATAAAATTTCCCCTGTGAACTGTTCCTGTCCCTGTACTAAGCTTTTTCTCTGAACTGGCTGGATACACAAGAGTATTTTTGTTTTACCAACCCTTAGCGATCTGTTTGCCTTAGCTCATGACAGATTTCCCCCAGCTCCCACTTAATTAAACACATCATGTATGTTTTCCTTGTGAAAAGTCTGATTTCACTTTTGACTTTTGATGGAGACCATCACCTCCAGATAGCGTCTTCTTCCCCTCTGCCTAATTGGAGTTGTGTGTATAACTGGAAGGTTTTCAGAGAAACTGTCAACAGTACCCTGGGGCTAAATCTTCTAGCCAGCAGTCTGACTTTGCTTTCCAGGATCCTTTGCTTGCATTTCACTTTAAAATTTGTGACACGCGGTAGGACCTCGTGCTCCTCCCCAGCACCTCCTAGCATCCACCTCGGTGTCTCATAAAAGACCCCTTCCTATTCTGCCTACAAGTCAGCAAATCTCTGTCATCACATGCGCGGCTGCTGGTATGCTCCTGGTATTTAAATTCCCGTCAGCACAGTAGACCAAAAGTTCTCAACTGAAAATGTATTTTCAGATATAGCCTTCCTGGAGTTGTCAGCTTGCTTTTCCTCAGCTGGAAAGCAGCTTCCTGCTATGTTAATACTAGGCTGTGTTACGCTATTCTATGCTATGCTAAACTATCTGTTATGAGAGGAGAGCAGGCAGTCTGAGCTCAGCCTAGTCCCTTGTGCCCTTTTACACTGGTTTTCTGCCTTATATTTTATATCTATATTTATATTTTGTGCCTCCAGATTAGAAGCTCTGGCCTCAAACTGCTCTGAGTATGTGCTGAAAGAGCCATGTGGGCAATGAAGGCAGTCGCTGAAGCAATTACTGAAGAATTAGTGACTACCCGGGAAGCTTTTGGAAGGCAGGTAAGATCACTGAGTGCTACAGAAAGGCAAACACAGTTTAGTTTTTTGAAAAAGAGAAATCAGGGAATTAGAGACCCCTTTTCCGAGAAATAAGTATGAAAAAAATATTACGTGATCAATTTAAAGCAAATAGAAGATAAAAAGGAAAAAAAAAAAAAGGCATAGATTTACCAAGAGTAAATCATGCTATCTTACTCTAATTTCCTTCTTTGAGAAAATAATGTCTAGTAGATGAAGAAGAGGCAGCAGATGGGACATATTTTGCTTTAGGAAAGCTTTTGAAACTGTTCCACATGATTCTCTCAGAAGCAGACTAAAGAAATATGCTCTGTATCAGTGTGCCCAGTATTTCTGGCTGGGCGAGACACTTACCTTGTTTCTGTATAAGGGAGAGACCATATGTTGCAGCCCTTTCTCTAATGCATAACTGTATTGTGCGAGCGTAGAAAAGCCACTGCTTCCTGGGGCCATGAGATTTATTGCATATGTGCAGACAGATCCGCATACTGCCACGATCAGAGGCACTAAGTGGGCTCCCAGCAAAGATGGCCCGCAGTGTACTCAAAATAGTCCATCCAGCGGGCAGCCCTTCTCCCTGCAGACTCTAGTCTGGATGCTGAAAGGAATGAGAGAGACCACAGCCAAATTCCTTGTCCTGGCAGGCCCGGTGCCATTTGTAGCTTGAGGTTTAGAAGGTATGTGATATGGCTGCGATGTGGGTGGCAATGGTGCACTGTCGGACTGGGGAGGTTATTTTGACTGGAGTCCTGCTGGCATATGTCCTGGGCCCAGTTCTATTCAGTTTTTTAATTAATGACCTATATGATTTAACAAAGAACTCGCTCATAAAATTTGTGGATAAACCAGGATGCACTTTGAAGGTCAGAATCAGACTCCTAATGATCTTGGGAAACTGGAGAAAATGATCCAGAAATCGACAGTATGAAATAAAAAGGAACACAAAATCTGCCACATTTATGGAAGAAGAAACAAATACCAAAATATAAGAAAAGGTATAACTGACTGCTTGAAGCATGCCAGGAAAAGACCTGGGAATTAGAGAAAATAAAAAATTAAACATGAGCGAGCAATCATGAAAGGCTCATACTGGGAGGTGTTAATGAAATGTATTGTTAAAACATGGGAGGAAATCTCATTTTCTGCAGTGCTGTTGAGGGATTTGCTGGACTTTTCTGTCCACGTTTAGTGTTAGAGGGAACTGGTGTTTCGAATGGTGTGGGTACTGGCGGCACAGGAACGAGTAGGAAAGGAATTTTGAAAGTGGAATCACAGCATTATAAATTGTCACAGTACCAGACAAGCAGATTCTCAGCCGTCGGTGAGGTAGTTTTCACAAGAGAGATAAGCCATATAAATCAATGTGCAACTCGCTTGCAAACTAGGTTTTAACATTCAAAAGCAATGAGATATTTTTATAGTTGACAGTTGTGGAAACTCACCAAATAAGCGACAACACATGGTTCGAGATCGCAACTCCGCTTCAAAAGAAATAAGAAAATTCTTGTAATTTAGAAAAATGGAAGGAACTGAAATCAATATCATTGAGGAAGGAAATAGCAAAGAATGGCCTCAGCAATTAAAGTCTCAGCTAAGCAGGCCCCATGAAAAATGGGCAACTAAATCAATAAAAAATTTAGAAATACATCTATACAAATGCTGCAACTCTGAAGCCTAAAAGAGGTGAACTAGAATGTCTGATTTTAGAGGAAGTTATTGACATAATAAATGCCTCAGAAACTTGGCAGAAGGGTAAGAAACTGTAATAATAGGGAACAAATTATAGAGGAAGGCTGGAAAGGGGTACATTAGTGGTGAGGCAGTGGAGAGTATGAGGAATTGTCCCTAAATGAAGTTTCAGCAGAGGACATTTTGGAACGAATCAATAAAATGAAAAGTAAGAGAGCACCAAGATAAGATGATACTCAATCAAGAATTCTGAAAGACCTCAAACACTAGATTAAGAGAAAGCTAAATGTAGCATGAAGAGTGTCATTTAAGTTGACCACCCTGCAAGAAGGATGGAAAGTGGCAAATGTGTCTTCAGCCTTGAGAAAAAGGACTCCAGAACAAATGTGGAATACCACACATCAGTAAATCTCACTTCCAAACTGAGTAAGTGCGTAAAAACTACAATAATAAAGAAGAGAACTAGTAGACAATGTCATAAATGTGATTTATTTGGAAAAAGTCATTACAGTTCTTGCAGAGGGAGACAGCGTCTCATAAATCTGTTTGAACTCTTTGAAGATGTCAACAAGCTTGTAGGTAAGGCTGATCTAGTTGATAAAGAGTGTACGGACTTCCAAACAAATGCCAGTAAGTCTTTCTGCAAAGACTCTTAAAGTAGTTAAGCTGAGATAATAAGATGTCCTCTTGTAAGTAAATAAGGTGGAGACGAAATGGGACAAAAAGTGGGAAAAAAGATCAGTTTTCCCAGCGAAAGGAGCTCTACAGCTTAGTCATGCAACTGTTTGATGTAGGAGCTGTGCTTTTCAATATCCTTATAAATGGTTTGGAAAGGGGAGTGAATACTGCAATGATGAGGTTTGTGGATGACACAAAATTAGCTGAGATCGTCAAATCTGACCCTGAGAAGAGAGGCAGATGGTTCTCGTGGCAGTGAGTGACTGTGTCAGAAATGGCATGTCAAAATCAATGCTAATAAATGCAAAGTAGTTTGCCTGAGACTATGCACATTCAAGTATATATTATACTTACTCAGTTACGGATTGAACATTACGTTATTATCACTCAGAAATAGAGTTGCTGTAGGATGACTCGGTGAAAACATTGATGCAGTGACCACAGCAATGAAAAATTCAAACTGAATGAGAGAAATTTTTAGAAAAGGAAAGAAGGAAAAGAAAAACATGATTATGTGATTATGTCATGGTATAAATGTTTGGCAAACCCACGTCTTGATTAATATGTGCAGTTGTGTTCATCCTGTCTCATAAAGAATAAAATAGAACGAAAAAGGATGGGTGGGAGTTATTTCGCTCAGAGGTTTAGGCACCTAAATTTAGCTTTCTACCTGTAGGTGTCGATCTATGAGGTAGATATCTAAACTCTAACACTGAATTGAAGCTTTTTAATCTGAATTCCACCCACAAAAACTGGATGAGGACAAAATGGTTTTCATATCAGAACAGAGAAAATAGGCACAGGACAGAGATCTTGAGATCTTCTAGCACGCTGGGAGAAAAAGGAGGAGGGGATGGCTATTCTTTTTAAGAACAGGAGAAGCTAAGGATACCCCAGGAAATTGTTAGGCATCAGGTCTAAACCAGAAAGTCATACATTCTCATATAACATATAATTAAACTGTAGAACTTATAGCTGGAGTCTGTTGTGTAGGTCAAAAGTATAAATGAATTAAGAATTTCTGGAAGGCTGATGGGAAGTCAGTGTCCTGCCAAAAAGAATTACGAAAGCTCATTCAGCTGTGAAAAGCCAGGTAGAGGTACATGGGAAGGACTCCGAGGCAGCTAAATAGGACAATAAAGTTAATTTCTAGGCCAGAACACAGATCGTGAGTGAGAAACTGCTGTACACCCCAAAAATAGCTGTTCTTGTGGTCAGTAGGACACCATGAAGGGAGAACCACTACCGCGATCTCAGGCATAGGAGTTGTGGTATACTCCAGCGTAGACTGTGGGGAAAGAAGGGGGAAAGGGAGGGAGAGAAATCCTGTGCAGAAATTATAGAAAATGAGGGAGACTGACGACAGCCATAAAACAGTAGCCAGTAGCACAGGTAGTATCCAGAACATGGGAACAAGAAGCGGTGTTCAGAGCTCGTGATCTTCAGCACCTCAGAGTTGACTGGCTGAAGAAAATCCTGGAAGCCACGAGCAGTCAAGGTGTTCCCAGGGCTTGCGGCTGGTTGCGCTGCTGCCTGGGGCTTCAAATGTAGGTGTTAGAGAACTCACTTGCTAAATCTAGTCTTCACTAGAGCGATCCTCTACTGGTTTTTGAAGACTTAAATCGCTAACAACCACATTCAGGCCAGGTTATCTCACTCTGTCCAAACTCCCTGCAGGACCAGCAGTATTTCAGTCATTACCGAAGTTGCAGATGGGATCCAGAAGGCAAGAAGTAATGACCCAAATGGGGCCAGTTTGCATGGATTGTCTCAGAGGAATAGCTAAGAAGACATGCAGGGCTGTGGAGAGCAAGGCTAGAGAACATCTCCGGCTCTACAGTATGGGAGAGAACTGAATTATGACTAGATTAGAACATGAACTAGAACATGAATTAGAACATGACTACCACTGCAGGTAAGTTTAGTTTGGTATAAAGCTGTGTATAGTGGTCCCAAACTTTCCTCTTTCAATCCTGCTTTCATTTTCCATTTTGTTTGGATGTATTTTCGTCCTTCGTTTTGTGCTTTAGAAAAAGACCTGTTTCTGTTTGGAGGTACTCCGCCGGCTGGCTGTCCCCAGGGGATTTCCACCTGTCTCTCAAATGGTTGCAGGTATTTTCTGTGCGCCCAGGCAAGCGTGAATTTGGCTCCGCAGACTTCAGAAGGACTCAGAGTGCTCTGCAAAGCAGTGTTGCTCGTCTGCAGGGTGCAAACTCGGGGAATGATGATTTAATTAGATCGGTAGCACGGCTTCAAAGCAAATTTGGAATCTAATGCAGCTGGCTTTAAAATACACTTCATTATTACATAAGAAGCCCATAATAACATCAGAAGTGGGGGTGAATTTGATGGCGACTTTTATATCCTTTGTTGTAAAGCGTGCCGAGCTGCGACAGGGTGAAATCCATTAGTACTTTGGGGATTATTTTTGTTTTTTAAAGTCGGGAACTACTCATTAGTCCTCTCCCAGAACAACCCAGGGCCCTCGTGTCTGCGAGCCTGGTAGAAGAACACTGCAGCCTCATGCTCCTACAGGAAATTCCTGCTTTATTAAGCACCTCAAACAAAAGTCCATGACTACAAATGCAGTTCTTACAGGGCCAGTATGAGACATAAGCAGTGGGCACCCCTTCTCTTACAGCCCCTTTTGATCATGATTGTTATGGTTTGAGGAACCCACAACAATTGATTGTGGTTTAGACAATTATTCTCTCACACGATGACCCTTCCCCACCAGGGAAAGGGAATCAGGGAAAAACAAGGAAACCCAGGGGTTGAAATATAAAGTGATTTAATAGGATAAGACCAGATAATTCACACTAATAACACTAGAACCAGTACTGATCCCCGTACCAATACAAAACAGACAAGGATCATGCCCAGCCCATCCCATCGGCAGGAGCCGTGCCCTCCCCGCAGGGACAACCAACGTGGGACCCTGCGAGCGCTGCGGCTGCGGGAGGAAGGGAAGGGCTCAGGGCTCGGGCACCGGGGTGAGGAGTGCTCAGGGTGGCAGCCAGCACGGGAGGGAGAGAAACTCCTCAGCGAACTTTCTAATTTCTATGGAATGTGCCATTCGTGGTGTGAAATAACCCTGTTGGCAGCTTGGGGCAAGTGCCCGGGTCTCGCTCCTCCTCATCCCCGCACCTGGGGAGCTTGAAAACACTGAGACCTTGAAACCTGCACACCAGTGCTGGCTGTAAAGTAATTATTGTCACGAATTCAGACACTAGAGTCTTCTAAAAGTGCAGTTTGCCCACGCATTAGAAGAGGCCTTGCTGGAAAGTAAAATTACTGAAAGAGAAATTAATTTTGTTTTGCTCAAACCAGGTCAACGATGAGGCTGCCCAGGAACCCGGGGCAGAGAATGGGGCTGCCTGAAAAATACTTCTCCCAAAACGGGGCTGTTCTTACCTGCGACCCACCTTGATCCACTTTTCTATGTAGCCCCAACATAGTGGTGCTGTCACAACCATGGGGCTGTCACAGGAGCTTCTTAGGCTGGCACAGCCTCTGAAAGGAAAAGATTTGTAATTACACGCAAAAAAAAAGAGAGTGCTCTGAGTAATCTCAGAGCTTTGGTATGCATATGTATGTTCTTCAGTCTCTGGATAGGGATGATCTGCTTTACATGAGTACTTGTCACCATGGCAGGACTTTGAGCTTACCGCCTGATGCTCCGTTTGAATTCCGTGACCGCAGGACTGTTCCTCGCGTTTCTGACCTAGAAAATATTTTCTTTTTTTTTTTTTTTTTTTGTTATAAATCAGAACTGCTATCCCTGGAAAAGTTTAATAAGGTATTTTGGTGCCTGTCAGGGAGTTGGTAATGGAAATCAGGGTCAAAATGGTAGCGTGGTTCTGGACTTAATTAGGTAGGCTGCTTTTTTGGGGAGAAGTCATTTAAAAGAGTTGGACGCTGGGGAATTTTCTGCCTTGAGTTAAGAAGAAAACAGCTTTAAAACTTGTTTCTCTGTTTCCTAGAAAATGAGTTTTCTACACGGTTTTGGATTGTTCAGCCAAACGTCTCTGTTTTTCCATGATATATTTCACAACATATTTGTTACGTCCAGACATAGAATGTTAGAATTAATCAAAACTGAAATATTTATGGAGAAAGCTATTTCACGTCCATCTCTGTCATGAGACTGGCTGCTCTGATAGGGATTAGAGGTTGTTACACTAATGACTTAGACTTTTGTCTCATTGCCAGAGCAGTTTCCCAATTTAGAACCTTTTCTTCTGATTAATATTTGTATTCCTCCCACAATTCCTCTTCTTATAGGAACTCGTACTGGGAATTATTCCAGACCTACATAATGTGTCTGAAATCTTTTTATCCCTCTGTTTGCTGATCAGTGGAAAGGATTTTAATGCCAGGTTAGGTAATCGAGATAAATCCTAACTTCATCTAACTTTATCCCTCGACCATGTCTTGGATATTCTAGAAACATTTTTTGTGATCCATAAATAAATTCACCTAGGATTTTGATTAATCTTTTTTTTTTTTTCCCCTCTTCTTTTTTTCGGTGAAGCCTCATTACATTAAATGGGAGATCAAACACAGTGTATTACAACTTCCACTATGCACTGGCTTGTTTAGTGCGATGCTTTTTTGGGGGGTTGAAAACATCCGTAAGTTCCAAAGACGAAGTTTTGTGCGCAGCTGGGCATGTATAATGTATTTTGGTATTATGCTGAAGCAGTAATGATGACTTCTAGTAGCTGATAATGCTTTCTAGCCCCATTCAGTTGTTTGAATTAGCTTACATAGCGGCGCAGAGTATACACTGCTGTAATTCACTTCACTTCTGACTGCAACTTGTGACAAGGAGAGGAGTCAAGCTTGTTTGAAGTCGGTCTCTCCTTGGCGTTTGAAGCCAGCGAAGGCGTGGATGCCTGTGTGGTCTGGGAGAGGTAGGGCTCCTGAGAGCTGCTCCCTGGGCTTCTCTGTGCCCATCTGGGACACTGCATGGCCACAAGCCAGCCACTTCTCATGCACAGTCACCGGGAGAAGCAGACATCTAAGGAAAAAGCTTCACAAAAGGTTACATCCTGGTTAGAAAGCGATCTGACCTTGCACATGGGCAGGGAGCAGGGCTTGCGCCCATATCTATCCTTTTCCATCCCCTCTACTCTGCTCTCCTGAGACCCCACCTGGAGTCCTGCCCCCAGCTCTGGAGCTCCTGCTACAAGAAAGATCTGGACGTGCTGGAACATGTCCAGAGAATCATAGAATCATAGAATTGCTGAGGTTGGAAGGGACCTTTAAGATCATCAAGTCCAACCATTAACCCCCCCTGACAAAAACCACTTCTAAACCGTGTCCCTCAGTACCACATCNTACAACACCCCTAGCACAGAGAAGCACGAACCTCCTCCAAACCCTCTTTTCCTGCTCCAATCCCAAATTCCTGCTCCAGTGGGGAGGAATGGGCCTCTGCATGCAAGCCCTTCCCAGCTGCATCATCCCCTGCACCCCCCACCAGGGGAGCAACCCCATCTCTTTCTGTGCAGCCTCCAGGAATTCTTTCCACTAAGGGTGGTGAGACACTGGCCCAGGTTGCCCAGAGAGGGGGTGGAGGCCCCATGAATTCTATGATTCTGTGATTTGACTCTCTTAACTCCAGCAGAGGGTTTCAAGCTAACCTTCTCCTTCAAAGTTTTCTTACCAAGAGGAAAACTTTGGTCTGAGTGACTGCTGAGTGACAGCTCTGTACCTCAGAGCAATCAGGTTAAATCATAAAATCACAGAACGGTTTGGGTAGGAAGGGACCTTAAAGCCCCCCCAGTGCCCCCCCTGCCCTGGGCAGGGACACCTCCCACCAGCCCAGGCTGCTCCAAGCCCCGTCCAACCTGGCCTTGAACCCCTCCAGGGATGGGGCAGCCACAGCTTCTCTGGGCAATCTGGGCCAGGGGCTCACCCCCCTCACAGTAAATGAGCCTGGGAAAGATGGTGGCTCCAGTTCGTTAGGAGAACTGGACTCCATGTTACCCTTGACCGTCCTAATGATAGATGGGATGGATAAAACCCCTCCCTTGCTTTGACCCAGAGTTGCTCTTTCCTCTGATGGTTCATTGATTCCCTTTGCTTCCCTTCTCATTTAATAGATTTTTATAAGTTGGGCATTTACAGATGTGCTGCTATTAACATTCAACGTTAGTGGACCCGAGAGCTTCTCTGACAACTATGCTGGAGCTTCTGATCCTGCTGATTTAAAAATGTTCATTGTTGATAGATTCTAACATCTCTCACAGTTACTAATAGACTGGAAAGTATTTCATCATCTTCAAGCAATGAAAGCAAATCATCCTTCTTTCCAAATACCGAATAAAAGTCTGTTTGAACACTTCTGCATTTTCTGCATAATCCTTCACAATTCTCCCGTCTGCGCCGAGCAGTGACCCCGTACTGTTGCTAGGATTTCTTTTGCAAACACAACTTTCTTGCGCTAAGCTCTGTCAGCCATGGATTTTATTCGGAGGTTTCTTTGTTTCGTGCTTCTGTTCATGTAGGTCAGGAGTTTTCCTGGCTATTGATTTACAACTAGTTATGTGCAGTACTAGTGTTTGACATTTCTATCTTTGTTTTTCTTTGCTGATATCACTACCAAGCTTTAACCACGCGAGTCCATTGTTTTAAGATTTCCTGTTGAGTGTCTGACTCAAGTCTGATATTTGTCACATTTTTCAAAGTGTCAGGTAAAATGGCAAAAGGATTAGGAGAAAGATATCATTTTTCCAGTGTTTTAAATGCATACATGTATCTTTGTAATATATGCTTAATATTGAATATATAGATATATAAAAATAAAAACCGCAATAGTAATGCCATATAGTCTACTTTTCACAAGCTAGAGTCTTAATATTTGAATTAAGGGCTTGAAATTTAGGAAAGGAATAACCCTGGTGAAAGATGTGCATTTTTTACTTTGGTTTTCTTTGAAATTTGACACGTCCTGAGTCTCTCACCGTGTCAGCCTACGTATGCTCAGCTGAGACTTGCCAGTGCTCAGCTATGTATTCCATGTATTCCACAGAGACCTTGTCCAACAACAAGCACCACTCCTGGCTTCAGGCATGAGCAGGATTCTACCTGCAGCGCACAGAAGAGCTCGTACGCGCCGACAGACCTCGAAAGCAAGGCAGGTGGAAGGACTCAGAAGGTAAGCAGATGTAAGGTAGGAAGAGAAGCAAAAATAGCTGACCAGGCACAGGTGGGGCCAGGGAAAGTCTACAGGATAGAGGTGGGAAGAACAGTGCTCGTCCAAGTGTGCTGGACTGGAGCCCAGCACCGTGCGGTGCCTCCTGTGCAGGTCTGGCAGCAAATACATGAAACCACCAGCACAGCGTGTGCATTCAGACTCAGTCTACTTAAGGCCTTTATAAAGGATGACAACATAGAATCACAGACTGGTTTGTGTGGGAAGGGACCTTAAAGCCCCCCCAGTGCCCCCCCCTGCCCTGGGCAGGGACACCTCCCACCGGCCCAGGTTGCTCCGAGCCCCGTCCAACCTGGCCTTGAACCCCTCCAGGGATGGGGCAGCCACAGCTTCTCTGGGCAACCTGGGCCAGGGGCTCACCCCCCTCACAGCAAAGAATTTCTTCCCCATATCTCATCTAAATCTCCTCTCTTTCAGTTTAAAACAATTACCCCGTGTCCTATCATTACACTTCCTGATCCAGAGTCTCTCCCCATCCTTCCTGTAGGCCCCCTGTAGGGACTGGAAGGGGCTCTAAGATCTCCCCAGAGCCTTCTCTTCTCCAGGTTGAACACCCCCAACTCTCTCAGCCTGTCCTCAAGGATCTTACTGTTACCTCATTATTTGTAGATACCAGGCCACAGAAGGGGATGAGGAGAGCAGAATGCTGTCGTCTTCAGCAGCAGTGTTTGGGGAAGAGCTCTGTCCCGGCAGGACTACCTGTACTCCCTCCATCTGGAGAGGCATCTTGATACCACATCAGCAGGGCTGGGGGTAAGGCAAGCAGTAAAAGAGGGCTTGCAGATATGGCATGATCACTGCAGTTCAGGTGGCAAACCTGCCCTCTCTTTTAAAAGCTGTTCATGCTTCCCAGACTCTTGTACCCCAGACTCATCACCGTATGTCAGAGATACTCATTCCTTTATCAAAGCCGTTATCTCTCGTTCACGCCAGCCTCCTCACAGCACGATGCTGTCCCTGGATGGAGCCTATGGGCAGGTAAACATGCAGAATACATACACATAGAGGTACACGTATGCAGCTACTCCTACGCAGACTAACAAAGCCCTGCCGTAATGCTGTGTCTACTCCCTCTGTTCACTTCTGTTTGCTTTGGACTGTGAATCTCGGTGACCACAGGCTATTAACTGACAATCCAGAAAATTATCTAGGAAAAGAATATTTATCCTCTGCTGCAAGGTTTTTCCCATAGCACCCACTACAGGTCACCAGATGTGAGCAGAGAGAGACTGTGGTCCTTTGATTTGTCGGAGTAGGACGGGTTTTGTGTTCTTCCTACCTTAAAGCCCAGTGGCTTTCTTTTCTCATAACTACAGTTACAGCACTTTCAATCTGAAGGGCTTTTCCTTAGTGAACCTTTCTCTTGTACTCGCATCACTGTATCTCTTAATTTTCATTATTAGCAGATGGAGCATGAGTCCCAGGCCTTTCCTTCCATCCTTCCTGCCAAGAGATCTCTGGTGCTTAGGCATATTTTGAGGATACTTAATCTTGCGCTGCTTTTCTTCCAATGATTTTGATTAACTTTATCCATGTACATGAAATTATTTTGTGAGTGACACTTTCCATTAAGAAAATTATGTTGAAAGTTGGGTTTAGTTAACCTGATTCCAGCAAAAACATTTCATGGTCCCTTTCTGTTTTTTTCAAATTTGAACTTCATTATTATTTTTCTGTAATCCACTTTTAATTGTAAGTACCCAGCATTCTGCTAGTTCACGCAGCACCAAATGACACGAGGTTGCTCTGGAGTGCTCCAGCAAGTGTCTTCTGGGGAATATTGAAATTCCATGGAAACAACATGAGAACCATTATCTGAAACAGCCTCTTCAGGCGAACCATATGGGGTGAAATATTCGGCACTGCTTCAATAATCCGAGCACGGATACGTTCACTGGTAACTCTGCAGTAAGCATCACTCATTTGCTTTGTCTGTGCGGTATTAATGAGCCGTTTCAATAGACAGCAGGTTTCATCTATATTTGCTGCATATTCATGTTGCTTCCTTCAAGTCCTTACAAAACTCTTTCCACTAGATTAACTAGAAAGTCTGTTATTCCATCAAGTGCTGGGGTACCAAAGACATGGTCCATCCTATCCTTTCCTGTTTTGGCTAGTGTTTGGAAGAGAGACGGTGTTCTAGTCTTTGCTGAGCCTTCCTCCAGTGCTGCTGCTTCCAGCACTGTTTGCTGGAACTGGCTACTTCTTTCTGGGCACGTAAAACCTCCTTACTGCTTTCTGGTTCACTTGTCATACAGGGGTTGTGGTTGTTAGCAAGTGATGGAGCCTTAAGACACTTTTTGCAGATGGGCACACACTATTATGGTGGAGGAGTGAGAATATGCAAAACCCAGAACAGGAAGCACAGAGGGAAGAGTTGTACGTTTTGACTAGGCTGATTTGTGCTGTGCCCGTAAGCATCTCTCTGTGATGCTGTTGAGATACGGTCAAGGGAGCTGAAACACTCCAGACATTGATCTGGGTGCCCACAGAGCCTCCCCATGCATGAATACAGCATTTTCCATGGGGCAGAAAAATTTTTAAAAAAATCATACACAAGTTTTGAAAACCATAATGCACACAGAAGCCTCTGGGGGGACACTGAAAGCCAAACACAGGGCTCTAGTTAGTACTGAAAGCCACACGGAAGGCTTCAGGGGGCACCAGAAGTCACTTCAAATTTAAGAAATGCTTTAAATTATTCCCTTTTCTCTTTGTCAGCATTCAGAAACACAATCCTTCCTTAATCTTAGTGCCTGGTTTTGTTAGCTACATGGAGCTTAACCTGGCCAGCAGCTTAAAGAAAAATAATAAATTGAATAGTAAGGTTACTTACAGGTCTTCCTACGGAAAGGCACTCACACCGCAAATCTTGAATTAACCACTTCCCAAATAAGGGAACGCACATATTTAAAAAGAACCACAAGGCTAATTAAAAGAGACTAGAGGTTGCCAGCACCAAACTAGATTGGCTGAGGTGCTGGTAGATGTGGAGGGAGGAAGATTTTTTTTTCATTTCAACCCTTTGTTTTATGTTACATCTGTTTTACCAAAAAAGCGTAGGAAGTGAGCACATAATTTATCCAGCAGGATGGAGCCAGCGGTGCTGTGGTTGAGGGGACACAAAGGACAACAGCCGAGGGCTGGAGGTGGAACCACATCCTGGAGCGAAGTCTGTTGCTGTGATTGTGCCAGGGCTGCTGAGTGCTGCTGTGCCTCTGGAGCTGGTGGAAGAGCTACAGGTGAGGGGTGGTTTTCCTTCTTTTTTTGGGAACAATCTTTTGAAGGGAAAGAGCACAGACTAACGAATAGCACAGATGTTGGTAAATCTGTCCTTGTCCTACACCCTTTCAAGTCTTTGTATTTCTTTGTATATGTTGCTAGAAGCAAGTTTTATTGTATTGCCTTTTCTGTAAAAAATTAAACGATAGCATTGCACTGCCTCACCTCCGAGGCCTTGCTGGCTGGCCTCTTTGCTCACATCAATCGATGCCCTACCCTGAATTCCCACTGTCCCTCTGGAGCAGGTACATCATCAGGTGCTGTGCTGGTCCTTTTTTTTCCTGTCTCTGGAAACTGCAATAATTTTAAATATCTCCCCTTGGAGCTGGAGCAGCTTCTCTTTTCCCAAGGGCAGACATCCCTCTGCCTTGGCACAGGCTCTTCCCCAGGGCTGCCGGGGTGGAGGGAACCCACAAGGGTTTTTCCATCCTGTGCTTTGGTGTCAGACACACTCTCCCTGCCTGAGGCTCTTTGGTCCCCTCACCTTTTTCTCCAGGGTTTGTCTTCAGGCGCTGTGGGGGTGCCTGGTCTCTGCAGCATGCTTCGGATGCGCTGGTGCAGAGTGTGGGGGCTGTGGTGCCAGGGTTTCAGGGGGCTGCTGTGTTACTCTGCCAGCTTGACTCAGGAGATGGGGTTTCATTCCTCGGTGTGTGATAGCTTGATTCCCTGTGAGGGTCTGTGGGCATCTTTGGATTGCAGGGGTATGTGGTAGAGAGGAGGGGGGATGCCTGTGTCACCATGAGCACTTGCACCAGGAGCATCAGCCCCCCAAAAAGGGCTGTGGGTCTGGTTCCCGAGATGGGAATGGAGCCACCAAGGGCAGCATTGCGCTCAGGTGGGAGAGCTCCTGGGGCCCATCTCCTGCGGTGGTGAGTGGAGACCCCACAGAGGGTGGCTGGAAGGGGGGAACCTGTGGGCACAAGGGTGGTGATAGCTGGGGAGGATCCCTGTGTGAGGGCTTGAGAGGTGCTGCTGCTGGCCCTTGCATGAAAATCCCCCCCTGAGCGTGGCTTCTGGGAGAAAAGGAGAGATAAATTCTGTTCTTCTCCTGGTGCTGGGGTGATCTGGGGTCCCTGCACACATCCCCCATGGGTCTGGGGGCAGGGTGCATGGTGGGCCCAGAGCTCTGCGCAGGGTAAAAGAGATGTGCCATCAGATGGGACGTGGTGCATGCCGTTCCCCATCAGGGAAAGCATTTTGGGAAGCTGCTAGGATTTTAGGCTCTTTCCCAGAAGCAAGCCAGTTCCTAAACAGCATTTGTTAGGTTGGAGTTTATGGGGCAGGAGACTGATCTGGGACCTGGGGTGATGGAGAAACCTGTGTTGGTCTGATTGTACCCTCATTTACTTGCAAGGAGCTTTTCTTTCAGCAGAGATTATGCTGTTTTTCTTCAATGAAGGGTCAGAAGTCCCTGGTGAGGAGCCCAGCCCTGACAATATGGGGAGCAAAAGAGGACGCAGGCACAGGAGAAGATGTCAGATAAGTGATGAGTGACCAAAGCTAAACCCCAAGGAGGCTTTGGGGGCCTGTGGTGGGTGGGTTGAGCCTGGAAGGTCCAGACAGGGCAACCTGGAGGGGATCCCTTAGTGCTAGCCAGAGGCACGGTGATCCCAGGCGCTTCTGCAAGGCCCCCCCATGACTGAGGTGGTGGTGGTGGGGGGCTGTTTTCAGAGCTCTACAGTCAAAGCACAGAGTGCTGCACTGCGGAGGCAGGAGCTGGACCGTGCTCTCCCCATGGGGAAGGCTGATGGGGGTCAAACAAGCAGAAGCACGGTTAAATCTGAGCTGAAGAGTTTGTTTCCCGGTTGCTGTTTGAGAGGAACATCCAGAGGGCCTGGTGCCCCCCTACACAGTGGGGGCTGCCCTCCAGGGGGTCAGCAGCTGAGCTGAGGCTGTTTGGAGCGGGTGGTAGTTGGCTTCTGGACCGAGACCATCTTCACGGTGCTGGGGTTGCCTGTGGACATTTCTCGTAGGGCTGGCTGGGACGAAAGGTAGCAGCTGGCTCCGCCTTCCCTTGTCAGATGCTCTTCGTTGTAGATAAAAGCTTTTTCTGATCATTCTAGTTCCCATGGCTGGCAAGGGTTTTATAAATGGCAAAGGCTGCCACTGTGGGTCAGCCCTTTGGGAAGTCTTTCTCATCCATCTACCCCAGGAGGGGGCTGGCAAACCATCTTCCTTTCCTAAATGCGCTGGCAAGAGCAAGCATCTGTGCTTGAACTACAACCCACTGGAGGTGGCAGTTGTGCTCCTGTGGCAGCCCTGTGCTTTTGGATGAGCTTTGGGAGAGCTTTTGCCTTGCCCAGTTGTGGCTGAAGCTGTAGCTCCTGCTGTGTGTGCAGAAGTGAAGCCCTGGGCTTCATCTGGGGGCTGCTGGAGCAAGGAGGCACAAATGCAGTGTGTATGTCTGCACGCCTGCCCCTGCTTGGATGAAAACAGGGGTTTGAGTCCTATTTTTTTGTTGAGGAAAAGCAACTGGAGTTTCTATTCCTGTTATTTTCTTTGTTTCCTTTTCCTAGGTGCACATTGCTAAGAATAAGTGCTATTTCACCTCTTGCCCGCCTTCCGCCAACTGCTTGGGGCCAACATTTTAGACATCAGCTTGAGCTGCAAAGAGTAAGTGACCTTATTTTCCAGAGACCTTATTTGAAGGAGCAGGAGCTGGATTTTGCCTTCATTTGCTCCTTAAGGAGCTGCCACAGAAGGAAAGGGCCTGCGTTTGCCAGTTCCCCGCAGCCCTCGCTGGGGAGCCGCGCCACAGGAAGTACTGAGCAGGAATGAATGCATGCTGGCATCACGCTGGGTTAGTTTTCCTCTTGGAAATAAAAAGCGGAGCAAGCCACAACCGAGACAAGGTGACTTTTGGTTTATTCAGTGCGTTGTTTACTTAATCCCTGGAAACAGGTCTCTGGAGCAGACCTTGCCCTGCTCCTCATCCTCAGCTTGTCCCACAGCTCCTGCATCAGAAGGAGCTTGTTGCTGTGCTGGTGGAGCTAAAAGGGGGCAGCCAACAGCCGTGGCAGTCTTGCTGCAGCAGCTCTTATTTCCTTGCAATGGGTAAGTGCCAGAAGGGGCTGTTTCTCTGCCTTCACAGATGCTCCCTTCATCCCAGCTTGCTCTTTACTTCAGCAAGGGCCTGGCAAACACAGCTCCAGCTGCGGAAGTCCTTGTTCCGATATGCTTCGTAAACGTTGCCATTAAATGAAGGGTGGAATGTGTTTATGGAGGGGGAGGAGAGTAGGGCACCTGGAAAGACAAGGGCACCCCAACTGAGCTGGAAGTTGAACAGCGATGGCTGCAGGGGCTGGGCTGTGTGAGGGCAGAAAACTCGAGCGGCTTTTTTGTGCCCATGCTATTCACATAGGTCTGGGGAGCAAAGTCTGGCAGCATCGACTACTCCAGTGGAGCCTTGCCCACCTCCGCACTAAAATCTCATCTTGTTATTCTGTAAGAGAAGTCTCTAAAAAGATTTCCTTTACAAGGTGAAGGCAGAAGTGGGTCGGGTGCAGGCCCTGGAGAAGTTGCCAGAGTGGGGCAAAGCCCATTCAGAGGGGCCAAGGCAGGGCTTGATGGTGGCTGTGAGACCTCACCCTGCAGCCCAAATGAGTTGTGTGGGGAGAAAAATACCTCTCAGGGCTTCTGCCTCCACACAACCCAGCCTCAGCAGTGATCGCTGCTCTTAAGAGCTCTGGGTGCTGGAGCAGAGTGGGTTAACAGAGCGAATCTACTTCCCAAAAGGGAATCCCTGTGCAGTTTTTGGGGTTGTTTGCAGTTGGTACAGAAACAGGCTAACTGCAGCATGACTCACGGGCAGGACATTGCTCTGCTTGGGGAGCTGACAATGGGGCAGAGCCACCAAGGCTGTGTCCCTCCAGGATGCTGCTGCCAACTAGTGCAGCTGAGGTCAAAACATGTCTCTTCTTTCTACCCAGTAAGTTTGTTCAGGCTGAATCGCCACTTTGCTCTTGGGAAGAGCTCAAATATAAAACTGCAGGAAAGTACTTGTGTCTCCTAGTACCTAAAGCTCCCAAAGAGGCAGCTGCTGCTTTACCTGCCTCATCAGGGACAGGCAGCCAGCACCGGCTGGGAATGCCAGCCAGGCAGGACCACAGAAGCTTCTTCCCCAGGCAGAGGCACTGGAGAGAGGGCTGCTTATCCTGCTTGTGGGGAGAAGGTAGGGCTGTGTGCATGTCCAGGGTGTCTGGATGGAGTTCTGCTATTTCTTGCCTGGAGTAGGATGTGCTACGGCTGCGTAGGAGGTGAAGATGGCTTCATTGCCCCCATCCCGGCTCTCTTCCCTGGGCACCCAGCCCTTGCTCCAGGCTACTGTCAGGACTGGAGCAAGGAGTGTGTCTCCTCTGCCCATTGCCCAGGCGCTGCTGGGAAAGTGCCATTTGAGGGGCACCAGCTTCTTCCCAGGAGCCCTTCCCTGCTAATAACTGCAGGGAAACCAAAGCAATACAAATATGCTGGCTTTGGCTGCCAAAAACCAGGTAAAGCAAAGAAGTGAAAAGCTGTGATGGAGATTTTGGAGAGCCTTCCCGTACTCCTTTGCTCTTACACACAAACAGGGGCTGCTCTGGGCGCTGATCCTGCAAGGAACCTGCCCTGGCTGGGGGAGGCAGCCCCAGAAAGCAGCATAAGGGATGAGTTTTAGGGAGTTTTATTTGTTCTTTGCTCACCGCTGTCTCTGACCTCCAGTGCTGGGCTCTGCAGTGAAAGTGAGGTCTGCAACAGGCAGGATGTCGGCTCCAGAGGGACATGGCAGAGAAGGCCACCTCCACAGCAGATGCCCGGAGCTACCGGCCACGCAGTGCTGACATCTGAGATGATTTTTAACATGACTGCGCGATTCACTGTGCTGACACCACCTTCCCTTGCCGCAGAGCAAAACCCTTCACACCAGAGCAAGCCTCGTGCGCCGTCCCTGGGGTGAGTCCTGGTTCCCCTCCCCTGGAGCAGTTCCAGCTCTCATCCTGCCCTTCTGCTTCAGACCAACTCCTTAGCAAATGACTTAAAAAGATAATGTCCCTGCATCCTGTCCCCATGCAGGTCTCTGTGAGACTGTGGGTCTTGCCCTTGCCTCACTGCTGCGTGATGGGACTGATAGTCCTGAGGGCTCCTGGGAGCACCAAGCACATGGATTTCCAGGGGCAAAAGGCACCAAAAAGCAGATTAGCAGCTGTGGGGCACCCTGAAAGGCACATCAAGGACTTGAGGGCAGCAGAAAAGAAACAGAGGGGCTCCAGGGGTACCCAAAACCACCCCGAGGGGCACTGTTGGAGCAGAAAGACAAACAGACCAGTGCTGGTCTCCCTCTCGGCTCTCTCCAGCTAGCTAGGGAACCGCTAAAGCAAACCATGAGGTTTGGGGGATCAGAGGGGAGACGGAGGGATGTGGGGGACCAAAAAGCAGAGGGAGGGATTTGAGGGGCTCTGGTGGCACCAAAAACCATATGTAAGATTATTGGGGAGCACCATAAAAGAACAGAAACCTCTGGGGACACTGGAGGGGCAGCAAAACCGAATGAATAACACATGGAAGGGACACGGTTCTTTTTTTTTTCAGCAGGAGTCCTATATCTGTCCTTTCGCCTCCATGCGCTGGCATCCAGGTTTCAGATGAATTTCACAGTGCGTAAGCATCCCGAGAGAATTTCCTTCTTGTTCGCGCTACGGCAGAGAAACGCTCCCGTTTTCCACCCGGATCCTACAATGCCTTGTCAGTGACAAAACATTCCCAAATCCTCTCATTTATCAAATGGCCAATCCTGTTAACAGCTTAAGAAACATAATTACCTGCAATCTCTTCTGCTATTCATTTTGTGCCTACACTTCCCTCTCTCTGGCAGCTTACCAGCAGGCAAGTCAAGAGCTGGAGCACGGCTGCAGCCGCGGAGTGCTCCGGCAATGCAGTTTCCTCTAATCACCTGCAGGATGATCACGGGAGCTTTGCCTCCCTGTTTGTAGCGGCAAGAAGCAGGTGAATGAGGGAGGCGCAGGGCCAAAATCATCATCTTAACACGCCACCGGTTGCGTGTTAGGTTTCCAAGCACAGCTGTGTTTTAAGCGCGGTTCCATCCGTCTGGCGGGGAACGTCATTGATTAGGATCTGCTTTTGGGGCAGGAGAAATTGCAGCCAGATTTGCTTGTCTGGGAGATACGTGTGAGCAGGTGGGCTCCGAGGGTGAAGCGGCAAAAGAAGCTGGTGCGGGCTTGGGGGCTGGCGACGGCTGCCAGAGCTTCATCGGCAAGAAAGCAGGGCCTGAAAAGTCGGCGAGGTGGTGATCTAACGGGGAAATCGGCATCAGCTGGAGACCGTGTGAGCTCCTGATTATTGCATTGCTAAAACAGGCTTGTTTTGTTTCACTTCGCAGCGCATCTGCCACTTGTGAGACTCTTCACGTTGGCTCATTTGGATCAAATCTCAGGGAGGATTTGGAAGAGCATTGTTTGCAGGCTGGAGATCTACTGGCTTCCTCAATGTTGCTTGTGTACGGGACAGCTTGAGCCCAAGAGAAACCCCTAGGATCACCACAGCTTCCCCCGCAGCTTTGGGACCAGAAAATTCCCAGGTCTGTCCCTACCCATGCCGGCTGCTGAGGAAGCTTTTGTGCCTTAAAATCTTGTACTCGCCTGACATTGTCATTGTCCATTTAACTGGCCAAGACATGCTTCTGTCTTCTCTCTCTGTTTAGACCTGCCTTCAGTTTTGAAGGATTTCTTTTACGCCTACTCTACTCCTCTTTTCAACTCTATCAGCTATTTCGTATCCTTAGTGTTTTGAGTAAATGATATACATTTCTTCTGACGCTTTCATACGTTATTTTTAAGCAGTTTGTGATGCCGCTTGCCAACGTTTTATCCTTACTGTTCTTTGAGTTTTTGTATTAAAAATCCCTATGAACAAACTGTATATAAACGCGAAGGTTTTTTTTTTTTTTAAGGTCAGACATCATCTTAAGGGATCTGAGGCTTTTTGATCCTGCTAAGATACTGAATTCAAGTATAGTTTGGTCACTATTATAGAATAACCCTTTCTTAATAGCAATTTGAACCTCAGATGCTGAATTTGACCAGAACTGCCTAAAGAACTGCTTTTCCCATTGAAAATCATTTAATTAACTTCTCAAAATTCGATCCCTTAGAGTGACTGAATTTCAGGATGGCTCCAATGCCACCCAGAGCCAGGCACCACAGAGCTTGGGTGGCTCTGGGCCACCTGCCCGGAGCCGTGCGCTGCTCGGGAGCAGCAAGGAGTCGGATGAGAAACTATCCGAGCCTTGTTTAACAAGATATAATATATACGTAGGGAAATTAGGAACTGCAAATGAATAGACTGTACCTAAAGAAAGTGAGAACTGCACCAATAAAAAAAAAAAAAGTGGGACAGCTGCGCTTTTATACCAGAACTTGCTATTTCTTTTATGACATTTGTTTCAAATCATGCAAACCCTTCAGGGCAGCTCTAATGCCCAGTGGAGTTCTCCAACCTAAATGTCTCCTCGTCAGTGTAAGAAACAAAGATAACGTAATTTGAATGCTGGATGCAGCGACGTAGGCTGATTCCCCCTGCTCCAAATGGGAAGGATGGCTCCAAACAGACTCACCATAACAGCCTGAAAAGCAGACGTCTCATTTATGAGGAAATGGCCAATATCTCAGCTTCCCTTCCTTCCCCCCCCCCCTTTTGTTTCTTCCTAGAAAGAAAAAAAAAACCAAAAAACATTTGCATAAAGACACTGCTGTTTCAAAGCAAAATTTTAAAACGTTTCTCATTCGCAAATGGCGTTTCAGCATTTTCGTGAGACTAAAACGCTACTATGGTGCTGCGTTTAAATATTTCATTCCGGCTCCCTGAACAAACTTAAAATCTTATAATAAGTCGTTTTGACATAAAAGTGCGCTTCTCTGTGGTGCCTGTAGCTTAGACATCTCCGGCTTCAAGCGCAGCTGCAGGAGCCCTCTCTTCTCGTGGCTGATCAAAGGCAAAGCCACGCTGCCACCCGCGAGCCGCCGCTCGTCCCCGGCACCCAGCCCAGGAGGAAAAACGGATCCCGAATGTCCCGAGTGCTTCTTCCCTCGGGGAGACGCTGCTGTCCTAACCCAGCTGTGGAAAGATTGAGCGCGTTTAGCAAAAGAAAATACTTTGGTTCAAATCGTTTGGTTCAAACCGGCTGCTCAATTTAGCGGTTTGCCATGCAGCCTTTGGGGAGGAAAACGCTGAAAATGGGATTTTGGGGAACATGCGTCTTATGTGGAGAAAATGTTTGAGGAGAAATTTTCCAAATCCCCCCTGCAATTCCTGTGTGCGATGGTTCCCCAGCATGCAGCACGTGCGTTGCCCTCAGATTTGGAGGACGGCTTATGTCCGCGTGCGACTGCTGTGACGACAACCAGGATGTGCATGGGAGCTGCAGGGGGGAAAAAGTGGTTAATTCCACGTATAGTTCTGATGTGGGAGCAAGGAGCCATTGTTCCCCTCCTAGAGGCTTGAGCACATCTTTTTTGGGGGCTGCTGGCCCTCCTCTTCCTCAATGTGGGCATTTAACCCCAAAATACCCATTGCCACCCTGCTGCTTTACCCGTCAGTGCTGGCTCTTGCTGTGGGAACTGGTCCATCGTGTCCCACTGTTGTAACTGAAAGGGCAATGCTGGACATGTATCAGGACTCCCAGGTGCTCATGCTTATTCCCTTGCTCCCTGTGGTTACGCACCGTGCTGGTTTTGCTGGGGCCAAGATCCTCTATGCCACCAGAGCGGCAGCTCTCCCAAGGTCTCAGAGGACCTCTTTTGGGACTCGGAGCATCCTGACTCCATCGCCCAAGTGCGTGAGCCCACGCCTCTGCTCGATGAGGTGTCTGGATGTTTCTTGGGCTGTGTCTGCCCTTGTTGTCACCCTGGTCCATGGCGTGGGTGTAGGGCTGAGCCTGCAGAAGCCCGAGTCATGGCTGTGGGTGTCCCAGAGCAGGACACACTATAGGACATGTTCTAGGACACATGATGGGAGAGGATAGGGCAACTTGCTGTCCCACTGCACGGCTCCACTGGGCCACCAAACAGCCTTACAGAGGCTCTTGTAAGCACTCGCACGTTTTGCATCTCCGTCGTTCTCGCTGAGCGGCTTTGACGGCTCTGGACGCGTGCGAGGGAGGCCCCATCCGCCACACAGGGAGGGTACAGGCAAGTGGAAGTCAGGGCTTATGTTTCCTGCTGATAAATGTATTAGTCTTTAAAGCGGAATTTAAACTACAACCCTTTTTCAGGCACCTCAGCGCTCCGATATTCTGCAGGCCTTGTAAGGGAATGTGATTTTGCCTTTTAACTGGAGTGTATCTTATGCTAAGCAGTCAGATTAAGCGTAGGGATCCAAAAGAAGTTGCTGAATGGCAGAATTGCCTTTATAAATAACATTAATAATTTATCCGATCCAGGGGTTTTTTGGGTAAATGAAATACCTGCCTCTGTATAAAGCCCACTGAATAGGAACACATCTCCGCTTTTATGAGGCTTGGATTAAAGAAGGGAAATGCTAAGGGGCTTATCTTCGCTTCAATTTGCAGCCCTTCCGGCTAATGGCAAACTCATTTAAGAAGCTCCTGTGTTTGTGCCAACTCTGCCTTTATTCTCGGCGCCGGAGCTTGGCTGCATTTCTCACCGCAGCGCTGGAGAGAGCGGAGAGGAAGCAGTTTGTTTTTCTTGACCTCAGATTACCAGACAAAAGCTAGCGAGAATAATTTTCCTCGGAGTCCTCCCGATTACGGGCTGCTTAAAGCGTCTGCACAGCGGCTGCGGAGAAGCTGGCGGCGCGGGGACCCCGCGTGTGACAGAGGACGGGGCTGGTGGCTGAGCGGGGACGAGTCGAAAGAGCATCTGTCATCTTTCTTCTGGGACGGCTGCGTCCCCCCGCGCGGGCAGTCGTGAAATGGCAAAACTCATCCTCCACAAAGCCCCTGAGCTGTCACTTCTCAGCTCTTCTTTTATGCCGGTGAAAATCAATTGCTTGAGAGTTCACTGAAGGTGAAGGCAACATTTGCTTTCCATTCAGAGCTAAGCAGGCCATCTTCGAGAGCAAACGCTCTCAAAAGGGAGAATAGCAAAAATCAGCAGAAAAATTCTCTGAATAATTTGGGCTAGGAAAGGGAAAAGCAATTTGCTCCCAGTTATTCCACAGACAAAAGTATGAATAAAAAAATCATGAGCTATTTACCCTGCCTGGACTGTTTGCGTGGGTTTTATGCTCTTCCAGTTTTGCTTCACCACCCCCTAAAGACCTTATCCCTGGGTCCTCAGGGCGCTTAAAGCAATCGTGCTGCTTGGTTGTGGGGTTTTTTTTTGCGTGCTGGATCAGCAAAGACCAAAAGCAGAGAAAACAAAAGGGGTCCTAAATCTGAACCACGCTGATGCTCGCCTGCGCATTGACCTGGATCAGAACTAACTATTACCGGCGCAAAATTTTTATCCAAAATAGTATTACAGGCGCGGGTGCTTTGCATTCAGATAGCGAGGCTGTGGCAAAGGCACGGTGGGTATTTACAATCTGCTTTAGAAAAACCTGATATGTGTCGTTAGCTATTCTGTTGTAAAGACAGTTTATGTTACCCACATCTGCTGCTTTTAGTGGCCCAGCCGGGCGGCTGGCACTGCGCGAAGTGCCAAAGACCAGGCTGCTGCGATGGGGAGAGGAAAAAGAAAGGAGGATGAAGACCTCGTACGCTTTATCAAAACCCACCAAAAGGTCGTGAGATTTGGGGATTGCGCCATGTAATTACATTACCTGAAGAAAAAAAGTTGACTGAGAATTTCCTGTTTTATGTTGCCAGTGCTTTTCAGTCATTAGTAACACATAACTTCGCATTGTCTTTTCCCGAGGCACAGATGGGCTAATTTGCAGCTACCTGATAATTACACATTGTTTGAAACTGTATCAAAAGCTTCTGTTCCTGCATTCCTCCAGCAGCCGCTCTTACAGCTCACAAAGTCTCTTGACTGGGGCTTGCAAGGGTCCCCATCCATCCATCCATCCATCCATCCATCCGGAGGGCCGGAAGTGGAGCGGCAAAGCCCCCACGCTCACACAAAGGTTTTGTAGGCTCCTTGTACAGACTTGCACCATTTCCAAGCTGGGTGGAGAGACTGAAGCTCCACCGAAAGCATCTTCTCGGCTCGGTGCCAGTATCCAAGGTTAACATGAGCTAATGCTGCATCAAACTGTTTTTACTTAAATACGCATGGGGATGCTGATGTCATGGGGAAATTAGAGATAAACCAACACGAGATGCTAGAAATCAGCATAACAAAGGTTTAATCTCAGTTTTCCTTGGGCAAGGAGCTGTCTTCGGGCAAAGCTGGGGCCTGGCAAATCGGAGAAAGGCAGCCCATCGGCTGTATGGAGAGGAAGGTTGAGAGCCTCTGCTCTAGATCCACGGCAGAAGCTGGAGCAACCTCCTTCTCCCTTGGTGCCTCCTCTTTTCCACTGGTTACTCTGCCAGTTGAGCTCTGATTGTTTTTAGAGGGTGTTTTCTCAGCTGGTTTGAGACCATCCGGTGGGAAAACGCAAAGGGCTTCGCTTGTGTTTTCTGCTTCCCCATCATCAAGTACGTCTGTTGCCTTATCAAAGAAGGAAATTAAATTGGGTTGACACAACTGGTTCTTGACAAACCCACGTTCTTTGATTTTATTCATCATTTTACATCTTACAAGTTGCTCATTTAAGGCTTTCTTCCAGCCTCTTTCAGGGAATTGAGATTAAGATGATTATTCAATTTTTTAAACTTTTTTTTTTTTTAAAGTATCCTCTTTAAAGAGAGGTGCTTCTCTCATCTCCAGGGACCTCTCCTCCTTCATAAATTTTGAAGATAAGCACCAAGGGTTCAATGTTTGTGGGTGCATTTCATCAGGTGCTCTCATTTTGAAAACATTTGACATATCCAAATTACTTTAAACTTCTTATGCTGGTCTTCTCCACAGTTCCCCTGCAAGCCTGTTTCATTAAGTTTCGCTCACAATTAACCTTTTTATAAAGACTGAAACAAGGGAGATGGGGCAAATCCCTGCTTTCGACGCTCAGTCTGTTCTCCTTCCCCAGACATGTATCTTGCTGCTCACATTTTACATCTAATTTATTTGCAGACCCTTGCTGGTTGCCTCCAAAACCTCGTGCGTGCAGACTTAGCCGCTCTTGCGCTGTGAACCTGTATTATTCCTCTATTCTCCCCCCAGGCACGTGCCCGTTTCGTCTTTCCATATGATTACTTTCCAGCTTCCAGACCCTGCTGCCGCCGTAATGCCATCTAATTATGCTTCTTATCTGCTTTCACCGGGGAGCAGTTTGCTGTTGCGCACCATCTTTGGTCTCTTCTGGGAACTGCCAGTTCTCATACGTTTCCTTACCACGTATTTCCATCCAAGAGAGTTCCTTCACTGCTTCCCTGATCTCTGTCAGATGCTCATTATTTTGTTATTTCTATTCTTCTGTCTTACTGTGCTGGTGGGAAGAGACACTCAGGTTGTACATAGCTGCTTCTGTTCCCAAATCTCTTGGGATACAAGTTAAGGACTAGCCTGATAACGCTGCGAAACTGAAGGAAGGGAGATCACTGAAAGCTCCTAAAATCCCTCTGGCAGCGGTCCCAAGTGGGTCTGACTGGGCGTCGCTGCAGAGAGGGTGTTCCTTGGAGAAAAAGATCAAGAATTGGCCAGCTGGTCCCAGAATTGGCAATTGGTCCATGTTGGATGGTACCTGGGAAGCGAGGCTCTGCGGCAGGACCCCCCCATCAGACCCTGGCATCTCCTGGAGTTGTTTCTGATGTTTTCCACGCATATGGGGACGGGATGATAAACAAGCTCTGCTCATGCCTTGGCTCTTCAGAGGATGTCCACATCCTCGGCTCACGAGGACCAAAGCATTGCCCACCTCCGCAGCTCTGTTTCTGGGCACATTTGGCTGGACCCTCCAGTTGGACATTTGACATTTACCGCGCTGGCCTGAAAGTCTTCTCATTTCTCCCTTGGCCACTTGGAGTCAAGTGCCACTGGAGATGTGGCTTCTGTAGGGAGGAATTTCAGGCACCCTCGGGGGCGTTCGGATCCTAGACATTTCTGAGTGCAATTTTGTTTCGGGTTTTACAAGTGCTCTTCCGCTCGCTTGCTTGCCTCGAGTAATGAAGCTGCGAGATAAAAGACAAGGCCACGGAAGGTTGTTAAAAAATTACTTGCAAATTAATGTGAGGACAAGGTGTATGAGTTAATATCGTATAAAGACCCTTGAAATCGGCATACATGCGTGCACCCTCCGAGCACTGACATTCGCAGGCAGAACTACACTGGTAAACCGAGCCCAAGGGGCTTGATTAACAGGAAATGTTCAGAATGCCAATTAGAGCAAAGTTTACCGAACAAATTGTTTGCACTTGTACCCTAGAACCATCATGAATTTTAATTCAGCACGGATTTGTGTGGCTGAAACAATAATTAAAGATACATGAACACCTCATGTTCAGGAGACTCCTCCGTGGCTGTGCTGTGGTTTTGGTGGGGAAAGGGGTGAAAAGCCCATTTGGGCAAGGTCTACTCTTCCTTGGAGGATATGGGGGGCAGGAGGCTTTTCCTCATGGAGATATAAGCAGTTTTCCAAGACTTTGTGAAGCGTTTAGTCTTTGATTTCTTTTTTTCTCTCTTTTTTTTTTTTTCTTCTTCATTTATGAGATCTGACAAAGAATGATCCACGGGATGTTTTCTCAGTAAATGCTGGCCTGTTTTTCCCTGCCTTCCACTTTGGTGGCTGCGAGGTGTTAGTTCAGCTCCTTGAGTCCCCCAAGGCTGAAGCCTTGCCACGTCCTCTCCCTGCAGCCTGGGATGCCCTCACTCCTTATCCCTGCTACCTCCTCGGCCTGTCCCAGGTTTGGATGTGGGGGAAAAGCCTTACATCTGCCCAAAATGCAGGGAGCAGCTTTGCTGGAGGAGAAATCGGTGCTACCGTGCGGCATCAGCGAAAAGTCACAATGGAGCAGCACGATGTGTATGTATGCCTTCATTTGAATTCTGCTCTCCCTCGCCTTGTGCTGGTAAATAAGTTACACATATTTTTAGAAGAAGTTATTTTCTGTCACTGCACTTTTAAATGTCAAGCTCCTGGAGAGGAGGCTTCAGGATAGTTTAAGGTCACCCAGGCATCAAGGAAGGAATGGGCAGGTGGGGAAGAAAAGCTGCCGCTGGGCTGTGGTCCAGCCGAAACCAGGGCTAAAAGATGGGCAAGGATAAGCATCCCGCATGGAGGCAGCACTCAGGGGCATTGCCCTCCCTCTGCTTCAGCAATTGCCCTCAGTTATGGAATAACTACAGTCTTTGACCAAAAAACCCAGTGGCTGAAAATGATCTGGCCCGTTAGTTCAGGAGTACTGATGAATAATGCATACATCCAAAGGTCGGTTTACAAATGATTAATTAACCTTAAGAGAGGTTGGCCTCATTGGCAACATCCGTCGTCCTAAACAGCTTAATCATGTCTGCACAGAGTAGTGTGTTTGAAACACAATTATTTGTGAAAAGTATTGAGGAATCCTGGAGCAAGGGCTGGTCACCCGCATGGCTCAGCGTGGGGATGGGCAAACGCCAGCTCCCCAGGTGCGGGGACGAGGAGGAGCGAGACCCGGGCACTTGCCCCAAGCTGCCAACAGGGTTATTTCACACCACGAACGGCACATTCCATAGGAATTAGAAAGTCCGCTGAGGAGTTTCTCTCTCTCCCGGGCTGGCTGCCACCCTGAGCACTCCTCACCCCGGTGCCCGAGCCCTGAGCCCTTCCCTTCCTCCCGCAGCCACAGCGCTCGCAGGGTCCCACGTTGGCTGTCCCTGCGGGGAGGGCACGGCTCCTGCCGATGGGATGGGCTGGGCATGATCCTTGTCTGTTTTGTATTGGTACGGGGATCAATACTGGTTCTTTAGTGTTATTAGTGTGAATTATCTGGTCTTATCCTATTAAGTCTGTTTATATTTCAACCCCTGGGTTTCCTTGTTTTCCCCTGATTCCCTTTCCCNTGTTTTCCCCTTGATTCCCTTTCCCTGGTGGGGAAGGGTCATCGTGTGAGAGAATAATTCTCTAAAAGACAATAAACTGTTGTGGGTTCCTCAAGCCGTGACACTCACCCACATGCCAGGTCTCGTGTTTGGGGCCGGACCGACCACTGAAACGAACGGCAGATGCTCCCTGACCTCTCAGAGACGGGAGAGCGTCTCCCTGTGGAGAGAGAGAGAAAGAGACTTAGGAGGTTAAAAGAAAACTAAACTGCAGTAATGAAAATAATAATAATAAAATAAAAAGGAAATAATGAAATACAACATATACAAAACTGTATCGAGCTCCCAGGCCGATGATCATGTCACCAGCAAGCACTGGACTCAGCGATGGATGGGAACTGGATTCCAGAGCTGGATTCAGGAACGCATGGGTCAGGATCCAAGGCAGATGAACAGTCCTCCTCCTACGCTGGCCATTGAGGGAAGAGGTTGACCCTTGGGTCCCTCAGCTTTTACACGGAGTGGGACGCCGACGGGATGGAACATCCCCTTGGCCAGGTTGGGGTCACCTCCGCGACTGTGACCCCTCTGTGCTTCCCACCCTCCAACGGGGCACGCAGCAGAGCGAGCTGCCCTCGGGCGTTACAGCAATAATTACAAGGAAGAGACTCTCTGTGTAACATCCCTTGGCATAAGTCCGAAATAACCAGGTCTTACCACTCTGGGAGCAGACGCTGTTGGAAAATCACACTGTTAATTTCAGAGAGTTCAGTTCGTTAGAAGACGCTTAGCTGAAAACTAAAGGTACTGAACCTTTTTATCTCAAATCAGGACACCAGGGTACGGCTGAGAGGGGGCAGAAATGGCACCTTTGCTGTGGGAAAGAGTTCAGGCCTTTGTTTCCCCATTTCGATGCAGGAGCGGAGAGAGCTGACCCAGCCGGAGAGAGCGGCTCCCGCTGCGGCTAATGACTGCTGCGCTCGGTGGGGACGTTGCCTGTGTAAATAGGTCTCAATTCCAAGGGCTTCCTGCATTTGTCACCAGCCAGTGGTTATCTGTGGCTATTAATAACGTGCTCCTAAAAAGCCCTTCCGCTCTCTGGAGTAATTTCTGGTTGATACCTGGGTGCCTCCAGCGAGCAGCCTCTGCTCCAGCTTGTGCGTCTTCAGCTGCTGGGGACCTGGGGTGGTCCCCAACTCCGGGGAGAGCTTAACCCCCCTCCTGCCACCTGATTCAGGCTTCAAGAGAACCCCAAACTCCAGGCAGGGCCACTTTTTAGTTTTAAAAGACCGCATTTTAGTTGTTTTTTTTTTTTAATTTTGGCAGAGACACGACTGGCTGAGGGCTGGCCCCCCTCAATACCTCTCGCAGGACCAATGTCAGTGCATGGAAACCTTGTCCACATCAGAAGGAGGTTGCTGCTCCTTCAGCTCCTTCTTCCTCCTGCCCACTCCTTCCCCTCCAGAAACAAGCAGGACACAGAGCTCACCAGGGTCTTCTCGCAGGAAGAACAATTTCCCCTCTCCCCTGATGAAGCTCCTACATTTTATGCAGCAAAGTTGGTGTCTAACCTTTTTTCAATCCATAAAGTGGCAAAAGCAGCACACAGACACCCCATGTACTGACACGCCTGAGGTTTCTGAAGTGCTTCAGCTCAATTTCAGCGTTTCCAAGAGCAGAAGGACCCCTCTCAGCAGACAAAGAGCGAATCTGAGGAGAAAACCAAACCCACACGTGCCAACCAGTTGTTTTTCGCTTTGTCCAGTGGGGCCAAACCCCAGAAGGGCACAGAGGAGTCTGAAGTACAACTTTGGTGGGGTGTAAAGCCCAAAATGGGGTTCAGTGACCCATACAAACGCCTGGCTGGCCTGGATGCTGCTGGGGGAGAACCTCTAGGTGCTGGGGGTCACTATACTCATGGGTTCAACCCAGAAATTATGGGGGAGTCCGTGCACAGCTTGGTGCCACCGCTAAGCTGATGGGCCACCAAGTTCCTCCCGCCTGTCTGCTCATCTCCCACGTCTCCCGGCTGCCACGTCCTCGCAAAAATCACCATGAACCTGCTGGAAACGGGAGCAGCGAGATGATGGAGACAGAGGAGCAGCACCCGCCGCGTCTGCTCTGCCTGGTGCTTCTGCAGCTCAGGCATCTCCTGGGGCTACAGCTTTAATACACATGTTTATGCATTTTTATGGGTTTTTTAGAAGCATGAAAACGATTTACGGCATTTCGTATCACATTTTTTTTTGAATCCTTTAAAATTAAAACAAGTCTTTTCCCTGCTTTGGCCAATTTTAAGGCATCTCTTTTGTTCGGCTCTTGCAGAAAAATATGGATGGAAGAAACTCCTAAAATCCCCAACCACAGGAAACAAAATTAGTATTTTTCCAAGTTAAGTGCTATAACAGAGCGAACATACATGTTTAATTTGAAAATGTTGATTCCAAATGGATTTTGCTTTTAAAAAAAAACTTCCCCCGAGCAAGTCAATATTTGTAATCAAATTGAAATTTCCTCTAGGAATTATTTATTTTCATGAGGTCTAATTTTTGCAGGGGAAAATTCTATGCAGGGAGGTTTTAAGTCGCTTTAAACCAGCTTTAGGAGCCTGGGCGGTGGGAGGGGGCTGGGAAATCCCACTCAGGCTGCAGCCCACTTGCCTTTGATGAGGGTGATAACTGATGGAAGAGTTTAAACTGACTCTTTCCTCTTTGAAGAGGGTAAAGAGTGAGCAGAAAGGAAGGAGAGAAACTGGAAAGGAGGAGGCGTCCAACACCAATTCCTCTCCTCCTCTGTTACATTTCATGAAAACACAGTGGCACGGCATGGGATTCACCTCTGGCAACGTTAGACATCAAAGGGAGACATCAGAGCTGGCTATTTTTAGTTTGTCACGCAGCCAGAGGGGACAGGCAGCACTTTGGGGTGATGTGTCGCTCACCTGCCCTTACCTGACCTCTACCGCGGGATGAGATGGGTTGTGCCGTTGACTTCGTCGGCCTCGACCAGGCGAGGAGCTGATGGTGACAGGTCCATGTCCACCGTAGCCTGATGAATCCCACCTGCGATGCCTGACCTGCTGTTGATTTACTTATGGAGTGGGAGCGTGCCTGGGGGTGCCGCAGCCTCGCCGGGGGTAATGCAGTGCAGACCCCGAGGAGGAACAGGCACCTTATACTGCTCTTAGTGCATTAACAAGGCTCCAACACACCTCTCCAAACCTCGTGAGAAGAGGACACGCGGGTCTTCCAGCACCTATAAGGAAAACCTTCAAAGAAAATTATCATACCTCAACCTAAAGACGATTTTCTTACAGAATTTGTGTCCATTTTAGAGCAACAGTTGGGGTTAATGATGTGCATAATTTACATTATTATGCCTTTTATTTTCCTATTATGATAAATCGCCTCCCTTCACGTTTCTTTTCATTATGAGGCGCTGGGAACACAATGTAATGGTAGGAAAACAGCAATATAGAGCTGCACCGTCAGGCTCAAACACAGAACCAGCACACCCGTGCTACGAACATTCACGGATGCACAGCACCGTGTCAGATTGTTAGCTCCAAGGTAACTGCCAACACACGGTTTTATTGGAAATGAAAACAAGGTAATTCAAGATTTATTTTCTCTCTAAGAAAGTGCCAGGAGGCAGGAGCCAGCCCCCAGCATCTCCCTTAAAACACCCGACACAGGGTAACTCGCTGCTCCTCAGCGGGGACTGGGAAATCCTGGACTGGGGGTTTTTGAGTGATCTCTTTCAAAGGAGGAGGGTTTTCCTCCTTGTCCCTATACTGTCCCCTAAAGGGAGTGATGGAGGTGGACTGACTCTGGTTTCACTCTACCCAGAGGGAGATAAACACATCCCGGATTGTGGTGGCTCCTGGGGGATCTCAGGTGGCTTCCCATCACACATCCTCAAAGCTTCGGAAACGTACTCCTATTACTTTCCAACTCGCGGTATTCATTGCCTTCAGAATATTGCTGCCTTAGCCTCTTTCCTAATGGATTAGGGTAAACTGTTCACCAAGCAAAAGTTGTTAACAGTTATTTATTATGCCCTGATTTTGTTGCTCAGCCCAAATGCAATCTGTGCCTGGGCACTGATACAGGGCCTTGCTGAAAACATTTAGGAACTGGGAGGAAAATTATTGGAATAATTGGAGTGATTAATTTAAAGTTGTTGCAGACCGTTTAAAAAGCTGCCCTAAACGTGTTCCAAAAAGCCACACTCATTAAAAAAAGCAACAACAAAAAAAGCACCTTGATGAGATGAAATGTGAAAGAAGCGATAAAAACAAATAAAGCAACCTATATAATAAATGGGATAAAAGCAAGCTGACGGCAACAATCAGCGGCCAGCAAGCAAGAGATGCAAACAATGGCCGACAATAACCCGTGTTGTGAAGGGGGATTTAATGGAGATGGAGAGGGGGCTCCCAGTCCAGGTGTCTGGGTTGGCAGCTCTTTTGGCAGTCCTGCAAAGAGGGAGCGCGGCAGGGCTGCTCCGGAGCGGTCTGTGGCGCTACTTTTAAATAGAAGCTTGCTGTCATGTTTTGGACAATACCAAACTATTCATGAGATAGGCCTGCATTCCACCAAATACCTTTTTTTAAAAAAAATAAAATCTGAAAATGGAAGCTTGGAAATCTAACTCTTCAGAAGAAAACGCAGTACCGCTCCTGTTCTTCTGGCAAGTCTCTTTTAGCTCTATTATCGCTCTTAAGGGCACGGAAAGATCTTGTAGGATTTTCCTGTCTTCCAGAGGACTGACACCATTGGCAGGACCCAAAAAGGATGTATCCAGCATACTCAGGTTGGACTTACTGCTCATGGACGGTTGGTGTGGAACAAGTCCGGCATCTCCCAGGGCAGGAGACATGCACCATGCCCGTGCGAGAGCGTCGTGGTGCTGGGATCATCCACGCACCGATGCTGAAACCTCCTAACCCTGATCCCTCCTCCAGATGCCTGGGAGCTTTGGCCACCCTATGTGCACAGATCAGCCGGGTACCGCGGGACAGATTGCTGCTGCCAGGTGAGAGGTCTGGGCACAAAATGGGGTTTTCCTGCTCGGTTCAGATGGTTTTGCTCCATCTGAGGCTTGCATCCAGGTTCTCCAGCCTGGAAGCCAGAGATGCTGGAAAATGCTCCATATCAGACCTCAGAGGTGGGGGCTTGGAGTCTTCTGTTTGCCAGCCTTGAGGCAGAGTGGTGGTGAAGATCCACCTCTCCCGTACACCCAGGCACTCGGGAAGCCTTCGGCCGCTGCTGGCATTGGCACAGAATCCGAGAAGACATTTACTTCCAGGAGCAAATGCAAACACAGGGAACTGCCAATTGGCCAAAATCAAATAAAACATGACCTCTGATGAACTGGAGCCTTAATACTTTCAAACAACCCTGCACTCAATATGGGCAGCGTAATAGTTTACCTTTGAGACATGAGGGCTGAAGGAGAAACGAGACCCGAATCTCCCGGAGATGTTTCATTACCAACGCTTCTATTATTGATAACAAGCCAGCAAACCCCTGCGAGGCCCCTGAGCCGGGCTCTGGGAAAGCCTGCCTGCACCTTTTCCCCAAGGAAAAGCACAAAACCCAAGAGCTGAACCTCTGCAATTGCAGAAAATGCAGGATGAGACAGAATAGAAATATTCTCCCTGGGCAAGTAGGTCCTTTCTTTCAGGTTTGTTTTCAATCCTGCAAACCCCCAGCCGCTCCCTGGGTAACCACATGCCCACGCAGCCCCAAGAAAAAGCCCCTTTTTTTCCTTTGAAGTGGGGCAGAGACCCTCAGGTAACAAACCCTACACTAGAAATACCGAGAAACCTTTTAGGGAAAAAAAAAAAATATATCTGAGTTTTATTATAAGGAAAAAAATGGAAGCTTATCTGCAATACACAACCCTTCCCAATCAAATTAATACCCCAGACCAGAGTGCTGCCCAGAAGTAGTATAAATATCTCAGCAACTCATTACCTTGTTGCTTGGATCACTCCAAGCTTTTTGGAACCAGCCCGAAGAACAGGCAAATCCACTAAAAATTGGTTTTCTTTTATTTTGCTGTAGCTGTCTCTAACTTCAGTCCCTTTTCTGTTAAACTTTGGCTCGAGTAAATTCACTCTTTGCCTTTACCTTGTGGGTTTTTTTCCCAGCAAGTTGTTTCCTACATTTTTAAGATATGTCCCTCTGATTGCCCTCGAGTGTCCTGCGGTCCTCAGGGTGGAAGACCCAGTTGCAGCTACTGGGTATGGGCCTATAAACCTCTTTCTGTCGCTACCTCAGGGCAAAACAGGCTACTGCCAGCAGTTACAGACAGGTAGCTTCTCCCTGGCTATATCTGCACCCCAGACCCATGGTTGTGGGGGTGCTGCAGGTTACACTGGATTAAAGCTCCTTCTGCCAAAATCTGAGCCTCTGGGGACAGCTCTTCTTGCCGTGAGGTTTTATCCAGACCTGATGGACAAGCTGCAGTTCCCCATCCTGAGAGGTCCCTCATTTGGGTGCTTCAAAAAAGCGTGGTCACGCGTGGTCAAGCAAATGGGGGCAATATGGGCAGTATCGGGCAGTTTCTCTTTCCCAAAAAATCTGGGAATCAGCAGTCTACGACATCACCACTGCAATACCCCTTACAAACTTTTCACTGACCCGCTTTTCAAGGCATTTAGCCATTTGTAACCTGCTGCTTAAGAGGAACGGAGACACCGTATGGGATTGGCCATGGTGGTAGCATACGGAGAGCCATATGCTCTACCAGGAGAGGAGCACACAGAAAGGGGCTGACCCCAGGCTGTCGAGGGCCATGGCTGAGGCTGCCAGAGAATCACAGAATCACAGGGTGGGAAGGGCCCTCTGGAGCTCCCCCAGTCCCACCCCCTGCCAGAGCAGGGTCACCCAGAGCAGGGGGCACAGGAACGTCTCCAGGCGGGTTTGGGATGTCTCCAGAGACGGAGACTCCCCCACCTCCCTGGGCAGCCTGGGCCAGGGCTCTGCCACCCTCAAGGGAAAGAAGTTCCTCCTCAGGTTTGGGTGGAACTTCCTGTGCTCAAGTTTGTTCCCATTACCTCTTGCCCTGTCCCTGGGCACCGCTGAGAGGTGGTGGGTACTGCCCCCACTGCTGCAGACCAGGGCTCAACACAGCCCTTCTCATCCCTGAGAGCCAGCAATGCCCTCGCCGCCTTTGGTGGAAGGAGGTGGAATTCATGCCCAGCCCATCCTTTGTGCATAGGGCACCCCAAATTGTATTCCAGCCATATGGAATTCAATATTCTCCTTGTACCATGAAAAAAATAAGCCACTTTGCAGCCTTGTAGCAGCAGCACTGCTGCACCAGCGCTGGGCAATGGTACACAGGGGACGTACCCCAGGCAACCCCACACTGCCACGATGTCCCCAAAACACACAGCCAAGGCCAGACGAAAATACACGTCCCTGCTGTGATTTGCCTTCTTAACTGCAGTAAAACCATTTAATGGCCAAGAATAATTTCCTGCATGGTATATCAGTCAGTAAGGTTGTCATATAGGCAGGGCTAGGAGTTGGTTTGGGATGCAGCAGCCCAGTGTATTTTTTTCCTTCAGCCACTGAGGAGGTTGGGGGAGTCCCTTTGCCCCCTTCACAACTTCTCCGTCAGCTATGGCTACGTCTGTGCTGTGAGCTACACCACTGGCACAGCCGGAGTTAATGTTGACTTTGGAAAGCAGGAAGAAGGGTTGCGTTCATATGTATATATGCACGCATATAAAAATACGTATTTTTAAACCCAGGAAATTCTCATCGCCCCCCTGGGGCACAGCTCCCCGCTGCTGCTGGGTGGGATGCAGGATGCAGCGCAAGGACCGGGGCTGGGAAAGCAGCAGGGCCGGGGCTCGCAGCCAAGGGAAACACTCAGAGCAGCGCCCTGCGGCTCACAGGGACGGGGTTTTGCAACCCTTGGGCTCCTTGTATCCACCTCCAGCCTGCGGGATAACCCCCCCCTGTGCCTATAACTGGTCCCTGGCAGCCTCACCTCCTGGAGATGGTGGCCACCGAGATGCTCAGCCTGGGGGTCTCGCTCCATGCAGCCACATCAAGCCCTGCTCCGGTGGGGCTGCTCGGCAACACAGCAGCCAAGGGCTGCCATCACAAAAAAAGCTGGTCGTCTTCCCCCTGTCCTCGGCACTGGGGAGGCTGCACCTCCAGTGCTGCGTCCAGTTNAGGATGGATATTAGGAAGAATTTTTAGACTGGAAGTGTTATTAAGTATTGGAACAGGCTGCCCAAGGAAGTGATTGAGTCACGATCCCTGGAGGTTTTTAAAAGCCGGGCAGCCGTGGTGTTTAGAGATATGGTTTAGTGATGGGTTTTGTTAGAGTGAGGTTGATGGTTGGACTCGGTGATCTGAAAGGTCCCTTCCAGCCCAGGTGCTTCTGTGGTTCTGTGCTCTTTCTCCTGGGCATGCAAGAGCCCGTGGGGGAGCTGCACAGGGCCTTGCTGGTTATTTATGATCAGGTTTTAGTGGAGGAGCTGAAGGGACCCCGCCAGGAGCCACCCAACGGCACCACAAGAGACATATAGCAGGAGGGGGTGCGTGTGCTGCACCCACCTCCTCCCGCTTAGCTTGGCACCCGCAGTCCCCAGGGAGCTGAGCACCTCTCCGCTGGCCAGGGAAGGGAAACAGCTGATGGCATCTCCCAGACCTCTCTGTGCCCAGCAGGAGGACAGCAGCACCACAGGCTGGGGCAGCATGGCTCCTCCAGCTGCCTCTTGCCAACAAATCCCGGCTCCTGCAGCCCCCTCAAATCCTTATGCGTGGAAAAACCTGCAAGATGACAGAGAGCTCTCTCATTCCTGCTGTAATTAGTCCCTTTGGAATTCAATTAACAAGCTCCCCGCCGCAGCCATCAAGCCATCATCAGTTAGGCAAACAGGCGGAAAAGCCAGGCCAGGTCCTTGTGAGTACAATATAAATATTTCAGCATGTCCAGGGGGAGCCTGACCTTCTACACCCTCTGCAAGTTACTTTAAAGTGTTGCCCCGCTGGTGGGAATTTAAGGGCTCTGATGGTGACCAGAAGCGCCCTTGCTCCCCCTTCTCTTCCCAGCTGGAGAACATCTACCCTGGCCAAGCAGTGCCAGGGAAAAACATCGTCCCCGGCATGACCTGGGTCTGGCAGGGCTGGTGCTGTGCAAGGTGTGAAGGAGCTGCCAGCTCTGCTGTCCCTCTGTGCTAGCGTGGTGGGAGGCACGTAGGCAGGGCATGGAGTGCGATCCGAGTGGCGTTGCCTTGCCTCTCTCCGGGGTGTGACACACACTGGTGATGGTGAGTAACAACCATCGCTGCAGGGGCTAGATAGCTTTGCATTTTTGTGGGTTTCTGGCTTCTTCTACGAGCTTGGCCAGGCTGGAAATGGAGAAGCTGATGTTTTCTGAGCTATTCTCTCAGGCTGCTGGAAGTGGGAAGAGCTTAATTTGGCCCACTTAATTTCAAATACCAGGGGGGTAGGGTTTGAAATAGGGCTTTAGCTTGGGGAAGACCTAATATACATCTCCCTCCAGGGGTGAGTTTAGGGCCAGGGAAGTGGGATGCTTGATACCTGGAGGGACACTGGGCACAGCCTTTCCTGTGCCCGCTGGAAAAGCGTTGGGATGTGACACCCTGTGCTACAGGTGGCTGAGGAACAGCTTCTCGCACAAAGGTCCACAAACCTCCTCTGCACCACCGAAAGCATCTTGCTGCCTGAAGAGCTTCATGTGTGCCATGGGTTGAAAGGAGAAGCTGCAAAAACCAACATCAGTTGTTACAAACGCCTGGGAGACGGGTTTCTTGAGGATAGGAGATGAAGAGCATGCAGCGCTGTGTGGCTTCTTACCATCCATCTCAACGTGTCCCCAGCCAGGCTTGGTTAAAGAACAGTTGTCCCTCATCGCTAACCCATCCCTGCAGCCACCAGGGACCTGGCAGCCCTGCCTACATGCAGGGGCAAGCAGACGGTGCAGCCGCAGCTCAGGGCTTCAGCCCGGGGTGCCGGTGACAAAATACACCCTCTCCTGGCTCCAGTGCAGTAAAAGGCTTCTGCCTGCTGTGAAAGAAATTTCAACTCAGCGAACTCTATTTAAAATGAAATCTATTATGGCAAAGAAAGAAAGAAAATAATAAATCTCTAATGTTTGCACTGCATCAAAATGAATGATGTCACGTGTCCAGGCCACGCTGGAAAGCACTGAGTTGCCAAAAGATGGTGAATGTCTTCAATATTAAGTGTGATGGACCAGAAGGAAGATGATAAAACCTAGAGAAACTTTCCAGCTAATGCTTCTGTTTACGCATTTTGCTTTGAGGAGCTTCCTCCGCTTTGATTGAAAGGTGCTCTTATAACACTGTGAACCTGACATCGGTGCTGGTGGCCACTTGAGAGCAATGCATGGGTGTTACCATCCCGTCTGCGCTTGGAGCAGGTCTTCTCCTGGCCCAGAGGTGTTTGCTGAAGCTTTGGCTTCAGCCCCTGCATCCCTGCTCCCTTCTCTCCATCGCTCACCCAGCATGAACCTGCAGCTGGGCACGGGCTCGGGCTCACCTATAACCTCCCTGTGGATGTAGCCAAGATCCTGCCGTCTCTGTACAACCTGAATTACTGAACCTCACGCAATTTCTGTGGGCAGCGGGAGAGGAGCAGGCTGTGCTCCCGGCTGACAGCTCCCGGCGGTGCCCTTGCACAGCGGTGGCACTGCCCTGGGGGATGTTTGACGTCCCTCCAGCTATTCCCACCATCGCTTGGTGTTACACCGCTGTGTAAAACCCTGCTGAAGTACGGGACAGCTGGCAGTGACAAAAACCACGGGTTCCAGGATATGGATGCCAGCGTACCCCAGCGGGTGTTAATTCCTTCCTTAGCAGCACGGAGGCCCTTCCAGAGCAGTTCACTGCCCAGTTAGGCTGAGACTGACAAAGCTTAAATAACGTGTGCTACTTCTGGTAGTTTGACTCCAACCAGTCACATTGGAAGCTGTCACAGGAAGGTCTGAGCTCACTTGGGCAGAAACAAAGCAGCGGCAGCAAAACACTCGTTCCTCCCCAAATCAGCATTCTAACAGAGCCCTGCCAGCCATTCGTCACCCCTTTCCGATGGCAAAGCCTTCCCAGCCTGGCCAAAAGGGAGAAGTGCTGTGCTAGAAGGAAGGACAAGCTCGAGGAAGGCTCGAGGGAGCTATTTCTTAAAAATGCTCTTTTGGAATCCAAATCACCTGGTTTTTGCTTTTGTTTGCTCATGTTTCACCATAGAATCACAGACTGGTTTGNTTCCTGTGCCCCCTGCTCTGGGGGACCCTGCTCTGGCCGGGGGTGGGACTGGAGGAGCTCCAGAGGGCCCTTCCCACCCTTACCACTCTGTGATTCCATAATTCAGTGTCTCACCAACCTCAGAGTGAAAAATTTCTTCACAATTCCCCCAGTTAAACAACAGCTCTCTTCTATTGCTTTTAGATTTCTAATAAAATTAGGGGCAGAGTGACCCTGCCGCTCTTTTGGTGATATTCTGCTTCCCTTGTGGTGATTTAACTGAGAGCAAACCCCTGAATGTCCACAGTCTCTCACAAATCAGGAACCAAACCTTCCCTGTCACCTTCCACCTGCTGCGACTCAACAAAGTAAAATGTCTCAAAACTTTTTTTTCTGAAAAAACAAGAACAATAGACTTCTGCATCAAAGGCGAACCCCAGGCTCACAAGATGCTTTTGGAAACACTTAATTTTTTTTCCCCCAGCTTATAAAAAAATATTGTACGTTTGATGCTGAGGGAAAAGCAAAGGAGGATAGTTTATAGCGTAGACCCAGCCTAAGCCTTAGGGGGACAGTGGGACACCCGAGCTGGTGTCACGGGGGTTCATGATGCACCACAGCCCCATTTTTCACTCTCCGCAATACCACCGAGGCACCAGCTTTATTCCGTCCTTCTTTTAAAATATTTAGTGATTTTTTTTTTTCTCCACAAATTTAGGAACAAGTTGGCTGATCTTACAGATGAAAACTAGCTTAAAAATTAATTGAAAGCTTTTAAAATTTAATAATTATTTCAGTTAATTAAGGTGGCAGCTTAACATTTTTTAAACTGTTAACAATTTGGTAGCGGCTGCGCGGTTGCAGTTGGGATAGAAAATGATGGGGACCAAAAGCTGGAAATATGTTGTCTCCATTGTTTCACAGAGCAGGTTTTTGGGCTCTTCTGCATCATCTGCATTATTATTGACAGCATTACTGCACCTATCAAAAAATGGATCTATAACATCGTAATTTCACTAGAATTTCTTTTGTTCCGGATAATTTAAAATGCTTTCTTGTTGTCTATAACACATTTGGATATGGATTTTTTTTTTAATGGATACTTTTACTTCTCATAGCCATTGTTCTTTATTTCATAGCATCTGATTTTTAATCACAACCATTATCTTCCTCCCTTTCCTGATTTGTTATTTATTATCTGTAGCTCGGCTCGCTCTTCTTGCTTCCTTTTTTTTTTGCCAGGATTTGTTGTGATCTTTTCTTTGTGATCATCATAAATACGCCTGTCAAGAAGGAACTGAAACAAAAGGCATTTACTTCTCTGAGAATCTGAGAAATTTCTGTTTGCCAAAGAATCAGTAGAGAGAGCTGTAAAAAAATGCTGCGTTTGTGAGAATTGTCCAGCAGATTTTTGCTAAGGGCTTCTGCTGAGTTACTGCATCTGAATGGGATGGATAATCCCTGGGACTTCTCTTGCAGATGCAGAGGCCAGCAGCAGGAGATGCTGCGCTACCTGGCCTGGTCTCAGCACCGAAAATCACCTTCATTTCCTAGACCATCATCATCAGTTGTTATAAGTTTGTAAATCTGAGTATATGTTATCCTGCAGAGGTGGATGCCCCTGACAGCAAAAAAGACACTGAGGGGCTGGAGCGTGTCCAGGGAAGGGCAACGGAGCTGGTGGGGGGTCTGGAGCACAAGTCTGTGAGGAGCGGCTGAGGGAGCTGGGGGGGTTCAGCCTGGAGAGAAGGGGGCTGAGGGGAGACCTTCTCGCTCTCTGCAGCTCCCTGAAAGGAGGGGGGAGCCAGGGGGGTTTGGGCTCTTCTCCCAAGGAACAGGCCATGGGACAAGAGGGAACGGCCTCATGTTGTGTGAGGGGAAGTTTAGATCAGATATTAGGAAAAATTTTGGGACTGAAAATGTTATTAAGTATTGGAACAGGCTGCCCAGGGAAGTGGTTGAGTCACGATCCCTGGAGGTTTTTAAAAGCCGGGCAGCCGTGGTGCTTAGAGATATGGTTTAGTGATGGGTTTTGTTAGTGTGAGGTTGATGGTTGGACTCGGTGATCTGAAAGATCCCTTCCAGCCCAGGCGATTCTGTGATTCTGTGACCAGAAGGAAGGACTAGAAACTTTGCCCTGGCGCTGTGCAAGCCTGGCTGCTGCTCTCCAGATCTACCCCGACGCTCCACCAGCCCAGCTTTGCCATTGCCAACTGTGGCACCTACCGCGGCCGCTCCCTGCGCTGGAGGGCTGCTCTCCTCTGCCGTTCAATTCGTTTACATTGATTTTAGAATAATGACTTTTCGCAAAATAAATTTCGATGGGGAAAATAAATTATTTTCCCATTTGGGCTCAGGCAGGCAGCCGCCGTGGCGGGTGCACGCTCGCCAGCCCTCTCGGCGTTGATTCCTCATTACGAGCACATCGTCAGTGGGGCTCGGGCGGTGCACGAATTTCCATTCAAATGCGAAGTATTCAAAACTTTATGTATTTCACTTTTCATGCAGAAAATCTGCCTATTTCCACTCAGCACAAGAGGAACTTTTGTTGGGTTGTTTAACCTTGAACAAACGATGGTTTAACCATTTTCAGGACAGTAGAATGAAAAATTACACCACCGATGTTATGCACCGCTGCTCCGTGGCTGATGGTTTAAACCTGAACGCGGCAGAACTGCAGTCCGTAAGCAAAATATACATTTCCCCCCC